>JAQJVL010001112.1:0-255607 GCA_035578905.1 Stictocephala bisonia
CAACCTGCAGAACGGGTACTATATTTACAGGACATCCCACATTAGACAGTTAAGAGGGCTCCGGAGTCAGATTGAAAATCGCATTTTAGTTTGGCGAACGATCACGGGGAGCGGTGTTTAGTGCAGTACGTTGTCTGTGTTGGTAGTTGGTGTTTTAGGTCCTAGGAAGCGCTCTGTGGCTGGGTCGTCAAGGCATTTATTGCTCGGCCGTTCGCCCCTCGCACCATCACTTCACTTTCTTTCTAAATTTTTATAGAACAACAGAAGGGAAGGGACGGGTGACTGACACCGCCAGCCAACAGGGTTTTCTAGGGCCTTCCGTGGTCCGCTTGGCCTCATTCTTACGGTAGTACAAATAAATGAGGCAGAGTTGCATCTAGTTTCTTGTTATTTAAACTAATAAAACATAGTTTATACTACTTACCTAATACCTTTATTACTGTTATATTGAATTTAATAAACACAGCACTTTATGAAACTGGTATGAAAACCTGTTTGTTAGAATTAAATATCACAAAATTAGAATTTGTGATATTTAAAATATTTACAAGTAACTGACGAAAACGAATGAAACCAATTTATGAAAGTGAATGACTAAATGTAAAATTAACAGAAAATAAGATAAAAATAATTTAATTGCAAATTTCAAGTAGGTACACATGTGAAATAAACTAAATTAATTAGAGTATCTGATAATTTAAATATAATAGTATGATGACAAAAATGGCGTGACAAAAATATTGATTATGTAGCTCAATATCATCAAACCATTTTTCAATTACAACTGAAAATTGATAATAGAGTCCTTATTGCTTATTAGTCATTGTATGAATGACACAAATTAGTGCAATTAAATCTTAACAAGCTTTACTTTTTATATTTTTAGTGGACTCAGGTTTTTAAAATATTAAACAGGTTTTTTGTATTTTAATAATTTAATAACACAAATAATATTAACAATATTGTCTTTACAAAAATACAAACATCAAACTGTAATCAATCTAACTTCTACAAAGCTTAAGTAAAAAGGATATTGTAATTAATTATTAACCGGCGTATAGCAATAGCATACATTCATTTAGTACTACCTGAAACTAAATTTTCACACATATTCAAATTCCCATAAAAAATTAAGTTAACATTTTAAAATAATAACTCTTAATGACGTACAAAAGTTTATATTTCTATAATTTTAAAAATAAAAGTTTAAATGTTGTATCAGCATATAATAATTTTTAATAATTTAATCAATATGCACTGTAATTGCTATTACGTTATTAAATCTATTGGTTACTGACAGTGCAGGACGTAAACAGATTGCTATTCGAAATTCAAAGGTAATTTTTTTTACGATTGCATATGCTTGTATATTTTATGTTGTATACATGTATATATCTAGGTATGTGTGAATATTTATGTATGTGTATGTGTGTACAACAGAGGTTATGATATGTTGAAATATTATATACCTTTGAGGTTTTCTTTATGTTTGTGAGTAAGAATTGATATGTGTTGATGTAAATACATTTTTATGTTTTTGTTTTGTTTGTTTACATGTGTTTTGTCTAAGATCATAAGGTATTTATATTATATTTACACCATAAAATCGTATTCTTGAATGTGCCCTACAATAAATCGTTTTTTTCCTTTTTACTTTTTGTTAATAAATATGCTTGGGTAAAATTAATGTATTTTTTAAATGGGAGTTACAGTAAATTTCGTTAAAAGCCGTAAATTATATTATAAAGCCTTACGTTACTATATATTTAAAACCTCCTATTACATAGACTGCAACAAATTGAGTAATTATTTTATATATTTCCTCCAAACAGGCCTTGCCTTTGAGGTTTCATTTTCCAAAAACACAACCTTTATTTGCTGATCAAGTAAAAAACACTTTATTCTTACTTAACTTTATCTAGTATTTTTGTGATAATCAGTGAATGAAATTCTGTTCAATACTGTATATTCTTTGGTCAGCCTGAGCACAAGGCATATGTTTTGCCACAAAAATCTTAGTATTATATATTATATTTATTGTATTGTTTGTAAATTTGTAATTTTGTGTTTTTTTGGAAAATAAAGATTATTATTATTATTATTATAAATTAAATTGGTGTCCTATTGTATTTATGTGGATATTTTTAAAGGGATATTCAAATGGCTTGAAGTTTATTTCCTATAAATTCATGATATATATTATTTATTGAATGCATAGCATACATTCAATATATTATGCTAACCCTCATAATTATAAATCAATATACGGGAGTACAGGTGTTTTTGTTATAATTGTTACACTTCATTTGTGTTTCAAAAATACACATACCTACATGAAATAAAATAAAATACACGAACTGCATGCTGTAACCAACATTAACACTGTCCAACTAAGCTTATTTAGATCTAAGGAAGGCGGAGATTAAAGACGTTAGGTTCTGTTCGTAATTTTTCTTTTACAACATAACTTTTCTCAAAGGTTTCCGTTGTCTTTTGCAATACTGATAACTGTAGGGCTTCTAGTTCATGTTGGATGGAAGACAGGATTAGAATTATGTAAAGGACTTTTAGAATTACATAAATCCGGCCAATAATAAGGAATTCCGACTTAGGTAACAAGTTGTTTACAAGATATTCCTGACGGTGTGTTTTAAAATGGTCCTTTCTAAGGACCATAGTTAACAATGAAGATTGCGCTCACACTTTTACACCTATAACATCACTTCACTGAAAACAATTACATATTTTTTATCACCATATGTCGATGTTAAATATAATTAAATGCACAATCAATAAGGAATATGTAATTACATCAATGTTTAACAATTATACAGGGTGAATGGTACGTGGTGTTTAAAAATTTAAGGGCTTAAACTAAATGCTTGGGGCTACTTAAAAACGCAAATTTCAGTTTTATATGCCAAATGGTTAGTGTGGTATGTTCAAATTAAGATTTTTTTTTAAATCATGGACCTAACAATAAAAAAGCTTTATTACTTACTCAAAAGATCATATTTTTTAAACTGTGACACCATTTTTGAAATTTACATTAAATTTTCAACAAGAATAATGAGATAGTAAGATGCGTAAATTAAGGTTGGTATGTAAAATTATGCGTTAGAGTAAAAAAGTCATATTTTTGTAAACTTTTAAACAATGTTTTACGCGTAGTTATTAAATTATGGTAACGGACATAATGTGTCAAACCATACAGAAAACTGCAAAATTTAATTTTCTTTTCAATGGTATAATTGTGATTTTAATTATTTTGTTTCGTCATCGAAAACGTTAGGTGAAACTGAATTAAAACACAGTTTGCTGAAAACTTGAAGCTTTGACTATTTATTACAAGAAATATTATAATACTTTGATTTGACATAATATTAAGACATACTAATTACATTCGTAAAAATAATTAATTGAAAAAAAGGTCAACTTAAAAGAACAAGATTTACAAATGTTGTTCAAACTGCCTTCCTCCATTTCTGATGCAGGTCCGTGCTCTCTTGCGCATTTGTTGAACTGTCACTTTTGTGGAGATTTCTTGGCGCACTACTTTAGTAGCCGCAGTTGTTCTCTCCCTCAGTTCTTGTTCTGTGTTGATAGGAGCAGAATAGACTTTTTGTTTCATCCATTCCCATACACAGAAATCCATGGGACTAAGGTCCGACGATCTAGCTGGCCACGGTACGGTCCCACCCCGTCCAATCCATGTAGGATAATTGAGCGTCAACCAGTGACGCACTTCTGAGGTGAAATGCAGTGTAGCTCCATCTTGTTGGAAAATGAGACTGTCTCTTTTTTCTTGGTTGAGATGGTTTAGCAGTAAAGGGAGACTGTGCTGTAAAAGGTCCAAAAAGCGTCGTTCCCCGTTAAGGTTTCCCTCGAAAAAATGTGGACCAATAAGCGTTTCACCTACTACCCCAACCCATACCATAATGTGAAATCTCCTTTGAAAAGATCGTTCTTTGGTTGCTCTTGGGTTATCTTCCACCCACATGTGCAAATTATGTGTATTAAAGATTCCTTGTCTTGTAAATATGGCTTCATCTGCCCAAAGGATCTTTTTGAAGAAATGATACTGCTCAATATCGCTATTGAGCAACCATCTACAGAACTGAACACGAGGAGCGAAGTCTTGAGCTTAAAGTGCTTGTACATGCGTGAAGTGGTATGGATGAAACTTGTTTCTATGAAGAATATCCAACACTTTCCACTGTGAAACATTTAGTTGAGCCGCAATTGTCCTACTACTACTCTTTGGTTTTTCTTGAAAGGTATTTAGAATCAATTCTTCAACACCTACATCATAATTAACTGGACCTACCTCAGAAGACTTTCTTTGAACTTTTCCACTTTCCACTAACCTCTGGTGAAGTCTAGTGAACACCTCTGGGCTGGAAGCTTTTCGATCTGGGTACCCTAAACGTACTCTCTTTGCGCAGCAAGTCCATTGCCGTTGCAACATCCATAAACAAAATGCATTTCTGCATATTTTCTTGTAGTGAACTCCATGATGCTACAGAACTGAATAGCTTATACACATTCCCGGTCTAGAGAGTAAACAGATAATGGATTCCAGTTTTCCTCGTGATAAGGTTGCTT
Organism: Stictocephala bisonia; assembly: GCA_035578905.1. NCBI lineage: Eukaryota > Metazoa > Arthropoda > Insecta > Hemiptera > Membracidae > Stictocephala > Stictocephala bisonia. The sequence continues at coordinate 4,606 of JAQJVL010001112.1, forward strand.
TAAAAGAATCTAACTTTTGTTAAACTAAGCAGGTAGTGGAATTTCCCAGTCATTATTTGTTTTAAACAGTTTTACAGCTGTATGCAACATTTTATTGGAGAAACGATTGTTCCATACGTATCAATTTGCTGTTAGAAAATTGGGTTGAACAGTTTGTGGTATCAGAAACGTGAGTAGTGTAACTGTCATAGCCTTCAAAGTTTAGTAGGTGCAACAAATACTCGTACTATCGCAGTCCACCCTCACGTTGACATACTCTGGAGCGGCTCACTACTTGCACATCCTTCGGAAGAAGATTGTTATCAGTTGTAGTGGCATAGTCAGCACCGTACAGGTTTCACCTACCGAAGATCAACGCTTCTAATCCTTCTGACTGCTATTATACTTTTTGCTTCAGAGAGCTTATATAAACAAGAACTCCACATTTCCACTTCTATTATGTTGACAGTTTTATTTATTTAATTAGGACTATATATTTATTAATATTATATTGTTTATTGCAATTTGCTTCTTGAATACGATAAATGTTTTATATATAGCAATATGTTTCTCGTACATTGTTTTATCTAAAAGTACTACAATGTCATTTATTTTAAAAACATCAAATAATGGTAAGGACACTATAGTGTATAACAATTATAAATTCCGTGAATGTTTACACATCCAAGAGTGGAGATGTAGTATGCCACTATCTAGGTAAAAATTGTAAAGCCTCCATTAAAACTAATAGTGAAAAGACGGCTATATATTATTCCAATGACCCTCATAGTGGCCAACATTCGGTAACAATGAGAGGAATGACTCCATCTCTTCCTGAACATGGGAGACCATTTAAGGTCATCCCTCAAAATAAAACGGCCTCACCTACTTATACTAATTCATCAGTCACTGCAAGATCACCTGCTGCACTTCCTGTGGACACATCTCTTGCTCTGCAACAGACGGAAACTACACCGGAAGGCTCCAACCCTCTAAAAGACCTGCTTGCTGAAAATAACATACTAAAGGAAGAGTAAGAGAAGCTTCCTAATCAGATAAGCATTATATTAGATCACTCGATAAGTTCTGTTCAACGGCTTCTCCAATATATGGAAAATGTTTTCTTACCTCCGAACTATATGTCCTCCTCCACTCCTGTTACCTCAACTGGTTGCAAGTTAACCACTTATAGAACGAAACAAACCGAGGATGTACATAACTGTGATTGCAATGGATCCAACAGTAAAATATATGACCTTGAAGAGCAAATTGCAATGTTGAGTCGTCCTTGTGAAACATGCATTATCCTTAAGATATAGTCTAAAAATATGATTGAAAGCCTAAGATGTGTTGAAGTAGAAAAATCGTAGCTAAAAAATAATATTCTGCCCAATTCACCTCCTTTACCTCAGAATTTACATTCATAGCCTCGTTTGACGCTCCGCTACAGTTTTGAGCTATTAAGTGAAGAAGAAGACATTAGAACCTAAGACGATCGAGTCTTTACCCTTTACTATTTTTTTTTACTTACTATAAGGCGAAAGAAGAATATAATTAAGAAGAACATAAATAAAAAGAGCCCGAAGACAAGAAAAAAATTAAGACAAAATGGACGTAGATGAAATAGGAAGGAAGAACTTTAACATTGAAAAAAACACATTCATACATATAAAAAACAGTTATTGGGGATAGCCATATACGTAAACCAGAAGCATAAATGCGTGATAGAGTAACACACGGCACTGTTATATCAAGGGTATGCAAGCCTGGAGCTGGTATCGGTAATATAAATCCAACCACCCCACCTCCACCTAACCACTGCTACGTTGTTATGGCTGGCACTAATGACGTTGCCGCCGGAAAAGAGAATTTCATTTTTAGCCACCTAGAGCAGATGCTTCAGTCACTAAAAAGCCTCTAAAGTCCTCATCGTGCCACTTACCACAAGAAAAGGCCTCCACCCCAAGAGCTCAGTCTACCGCACCGTCAATGAGGTAAACAGCCACATATCTGAGCTATTTAGCCGCTATCAGGGCGTGGAGTTGGTGGACATCAGGTGCATCGCCCAGCGTCACTTCACCACTCACGGATTACACCTGAGACATTGCGGAAAGCGTCTGTTGGCCAGCGTGATAGTGGAGAGGATGACCCACATGTCTTCTAACCCACCCTCACCATCGCATACCTGAATCAAAACCATCTGTAACTGCAGCCACCACCACGTCATCAGTGGCCCCCATCGTATTACCGTATGGGACTTACGTGGAGTCTGTCTCCAAGTCGGAAACTAATAGTTTTCCAAATTACCATCAGCTAAATACTAATGTTACTGCTATAGAAAATAATAGTTTTTTAGGCAAGCCAGCTCTAGTCACCACTAATCCTGTATGTTCAACTGTGACATCCCGACATTCATCAGATTTCTTTCATTTTTTAGAAATGTAAATAGCTCTTTAATAGCTGGGCACCATTGTTACTAATACTAGTTGAATAGGTAAGATGAATGCTATTTATAAAGACAACATATTAGCTAAGTGTCCTGTTGCTCCTAGTACTAATGAGCGTTTCTGTAGCGTGGTTTTGAGGCTAGTGTTAACACCAAAATTTAACCCACCCGCCCGGGTTAATTTAAAATCTAACCCACCCGCCCACCCATACATGTACAGTGATAATGACCCACCCGCCCACGCATACACGTACTGTGGAAATGACCCACCCGCCCACCTATATACGTTCAGTGGTAATGACCCAACCACCCACCCATACAGGTGCATTGGTAATGACTCACCCGCCCACCTATAAACGCGCCGTGGTAATGACCCACCCACCCATACAGGTGCATTGGTAATAACCCTCTCGCCCACCCATAAACGTGCAGTCTTAATAACCCACCCGCCCACCCATAAACGTGCAGTGGTATTGACCACCCATACACGTGCAGTGGTAATGACCCACCCACCCACCCACCCATAAACGTGCAGTGGTAATGACCCACCCGCCCATCAATGCACGTGCAGTGGTAATAACCCACCTGTCCACCCATACACGCGCAGTGGTATTGACCCACCCGCCCACCCATACATGTCCAGTTGTATTAACCCACCCGCTCTCCCATACAGGTGTAGTGGTGGGCGGGTGGGTGTTTTGATTTAGTGTTTTGAGGCTAAATCAAAACAGATTTAGTGTTAACACCAAAATATGCAAAGTCAGTAGTAAAATAGGACAGCTCGAGGTTGTTTTGCATGATGAGGTTGTGGACATAGTGTGTCTTAGTGAGCATTGGCTAACTGGTGACGAGACAGTCGCCCTCTCATTGGACGGCTATCATGTGGTAGCTGCCTACTGCATCAACAGATCTTCTGTTGGTTGTGGTGGAGTGGTAATTTTATTTAGCGATGGCCTCATTGGCAAGAAAATAGATGATATCATGCAACTCAGCTTAGAGCGAGTCTTTGAAGTGGTGGCAGTAGCGGTCCCAGCTATAAGAGCGACTGTGGTCTGTGTATACAGGCCCCCTTGCGGTCGATTTGCCCTTTTCATTGAGAGGTTGAATTCTGTATTCCTTACTGAATAGGGATCTGAATCATATTTTAATTTCAGGGGACTTCAACGTTAATATTTTAGAACTGTCTCAAGAGACAAATCAATTTTTCGATTTATTAAATAACTTCCAGCTTGTCCCTACCTTTCGGTATCAGGAAACAGTGGTTCCTGTTTGGATAACATCATTACAAATAAAGCGATGACGCTTATTATTTTATTGTAGGTCAAAACCACGTAAATCAACCACCAAAATCAAAGGTACATTATCTGTAAGTTAAGTTTAGTTCTAGACTTGGTAGACAATATTTTCCATTTATGAGCATATTAAGAAACAGGTCCCGAAAGTATTCTTTGACCCAATAAAATATATATAACTATATAGTTGATATGCTATAAATAGGCTTAATTATACATTACTCCCATTATCAATATTGGACCTAGTAACAACAGGAGTTTTATTTATTATAAGAATTCAGTCCCTGACATGACAATATCGATAAAATTTGGTAAAATATATTGGGTATCCTAATAATAATAATAACAATAATAATAATAATAATAATAATTTTTTTTCATTTTTTCATTTATTTATTTATACAACAAATATTCTACAAGTAGTCTTTTTTATTTATTCCTCTAGCCTATGGCTAATTGAGGAAAAATCTTATTTATAAATACATTTGCTATAATATTTACATCATAAAATACATTTTTATCCATTTATTTCATTCATTGTTACTTTTCAATTAGTACTTATCATTATTAATTTTTTCTTTTCTTCTTTATTAATAAACTTGCTAAGTTTCTTAACATTTATACTATCGTTTTATTAAAAATACCATTTCTCCTAATTGAAACGTATAGCTTTGAACCATATACGTACAGTGGTATTGACCCACCCATCCACCCATATACGTACAGTGGTATTGACCCAACCATCCACCCATATACGTACAGTGGTATTGACCCACCCATCCACCCATATACGTACAGTGGTATTGACCCACCCATCCACCCATATACGTACAGTGGTATTGACCCACCCATCCACCCATATACGTACAGTGGTATTGACCCACCCGCCCACCCATATACGTACAGTGGTATTGACCCATTCGCCTGCCTATACACGTACACTGGTATTGACCCACCTGCCTACATATACACGTACAGTGGTATTGACCCACCCGCCCATCCATACACGTACAGTGGTATTAAAGCACCCGCCCGCCCATACACGTACAATGGTATTGACCCACCCACCCGCCCATACACGTAAAGTGGTATTGACCCACTCGCCCGCCCATACACGTACAGTGATACTGACCCACCCGCCAGCCTATACACGTACAGTAATATGGACCCACCCATTTTATTGACCCACTGAAAAAGACGTATTGTATTGACGATACGTTGAAATGGTTAATGGTAACCATTAAGTATGACATTTAAAGTTTTACATATTTAACTTTAAACATCTTTTTTTAATCATCTCATGGTCCAAGTAGAACAATTCTTCAAGTATCATTATACGTATCCTTGAATAGAAAGTCATGTTTTTGGAGTTTATCTTGAGTAAAATAGCCCCTTACTGGTCAGTTATACAAATAAAACAATATTAAATTCCGACTCAGGTCTATCCATTTCACTATTAACAACCAAAACCAGACTTCCTTTTCCTTTTCCCGCCCACCCATACACTACAGTGGTACTGACTCACCAACCCTCCCAAACACGTACAGTGGTATTGACGTGGTAAAGACACGTGGTAGTGGCATTTTGTGTATTTTGTGTTTGTGACTACTACTCTTATGTTAGTGAACTTGTCTTTTAATGTAAGTTTGCTGATGTCCTATCTCTCTAATATACTAACAATATATACAGTATTATACATCTTTTACTGTTAACACCTCAGTCATTTACTTAGTTATTCTAATCAAATTTATCAGGTGTATCAGATGTATAAGTGATCTAAAAATTATCATATTTCCAACAATGCTCTTTAATATTTCGTCAAAAGGTTATGTTTATCAATGTATATACACCACCCACTCACGTACGGTGCTACTGGCCCTTCCACCCACTCATGTACAGTTTTACTGGCCCTTCCCACCCACTGTCAGTTTATAGAGAAGGAGGGTTATAGCCCACCCATACACGAACATTGTTACTATAATATTTACATTTGACATTTGATTTATTGTCAATATTAATTAGATAACTATTAAATTATACATTCAATAAAAAAATTATATTAATTCAAAACCAATATCTTATTAGATCCAAATACATATAAATATGAAAAGTAATGTAAGATAATATCGCTTAACACATTGAAATAAAACATAACATAATAGAACACAGTATAAATACCTTGACCACTCCAAATATTAGGAATATTAACGAGAGTAAATATATAACAACAAAAACAGTAACAACAAAAACAATAAATCAACAATAAACAATAAATTACTCTTCGGTGGAATATTCATTTACAAACAGTTGCAAATGTAATTTAGGGCACAACAAAATTCAGGTTCTAATAGTGTAAATGTTTGGACTGTACCAAAGGTCTACTGTGGACGGAACTGACTGTACACCAAAGAGGGGTGAAATCTAAAAAAACCCATAACTTGAACGAGTTGCATTCCTGCACTGTTTTCATATGCAACAGATTATTTAGGGTTATGTTGACAAATAAGTGATATGATTCTGATTCGTTAAATATGATTATATTTTCCTATTATTTGTAAAAATGTGTGTCAGTGTATGTGTGATAATCAGTTCTTTGTGTTTGGTGTTTATTGTAATTAACCCATCTGATTTGGATGTATAACCTAAAAGTCATTTTTGGTGTTGGTTGGTAAGTAAGTATATTGATTATACTCTTAGTTTTCTTAGAGTTTAACATAATTGAATTGTTAAAAAAATATTTTATTACCAAATCTAAATCTTTCTGTACTATGGACATACCTCTATTAATATTATTATGAACTAGATACATTATGTTATCATCTGCATATTGTAATATTTTACTATGCATTTTTAAATATGGCAAATCATTCACATATATGTTAAATAGGACTGGTGATATTATTCTCCCCTGTATTAAGCCAAATTCCTGATTGTAACTATCACTAACAATATGTCCTACACAGGTGCATATTTGTCTATTTTGAAATAATCAGTAAAAAATGACATTAGTTTACCCTTTATTCCTATATTAGATATTTTACTGAGCAAAATTTTGTAATCTACTATATCAAATGCTTTTGTTAGGTCCATTGCGAGAGCTATTACAAATTTATTTTCATGTAATGCCTTATTAATATCATTAGTCAAGTATTCTAAAAGGTCTATTGTAGATTTGCCTTGTACAAAGCCAAATTGACTTTCACTGATTATTTCATTTTCACATAAATATCTAGTTAGTTGGTCATTAACATAATGCTCCAGAATCTTCAATATAATAGATATTGACCCAATAGGCCTATAGCTACTTAAATCATTCTTAGTATTTCCATTCTTAAAAATAGGCCTAACATATGTTATTTTCATTCCAGATGGAATAATACCAGCTTCAAATATTCTTTTTATTAGATGGATGAGAACATGTTTTAAATATAGTATATTATTTTCTATATCTTAATATATAATAATAATAATAATAATTTCATTTTTCATTTATTTTTTTATTTATTTGTACAACAAATCTTTTTACAAGTAGTCTTTTTTATTTATTCCTCTAGCCAATAGCTAATTGAGAAAAAATCTTATTTATAAATACATTTGCTATAATATTTACATCATAAAATTCATTTTTATCCATTTCTTTCTTTCATTGTTAATTTTCAATTAGTACTTATCATTATTCATTTTTGTTTCCTTCTTCTTTATTAACAAACTTGCTAAGTTTCTTAACATTTATACAATCAAAAGATATTAATTAGATAACAATTAAATCAGACATTCAATAAAAAAAATATATTATTTTAAAACCAATATCTTATTAGATCCAAATATATATAAATATGAAAAGTAATGTAAGATAATATCGCTTAACACATTTAAATAAAACATAACATAATAGAACACAGTATAAATACCTTGACCACTCCAAATATTAGGAATATTAACGAAAGTAAATATATAACAACAAAAACAGTAACAACAACAACAAAAACAATAAATCAAAAATAAACAATAAATTAATCTTCGGTGGAATATTCATTTACAAACAGTTGCAAAAGTAGTTTAGGGCACAACAAAGTTCAGGTTCTAATAGTGTAAATGTTTGGACAGTACCAAAGGCCTACTGTGGACGGAACTGACTGTACACAAAAGACGGGTGACGGGTGACATCTAAAAAAAACTAAAACTTGAACGCGTTGCATTCCTGCACTATTTTCATATGCAACAGATTATTTAGGGTTATGTTGACAAATAAATCATATGATGTCTGATTCGTTAAATATGATTGTATTTTCCTATTATTTGTAAAAATGTGTGTCAGTGTATGTGTGATAATCAGTTCTTTATGTTTGGTGTTTATTGTGATTAACCCATGTGATTTGGATGTATAACCTAAAAGTCATTTTTGGTGTTGGTTGGTAAGTAAGTATATTGATGAGTAGGACTAGTATTTTATGTTATGTTTGTAAACTAATGAAATAGTTTTTAAGGTGTGTTTTCAACTGGCTGTAATTGTGTAAATGTTATAAATCTAGAGGTAATGAGTTAATTAGTGATGGGATTCTAAATTCAAGAGCTAGCCTACCATAATTATTGTAATACCTTTGCACTTGATATTGTCTATGCCTCAAATTATATTGCACATCACGCTGAATTCTATAATCCTCATTGAAATAATGTTTACTTAGGTCTATGTATCTAGCCAAACAATCAAATTTCATCATTCCTAAACACTCCAATGGAATACTACAAAATAGTACTTTCAATATCCTTGTTATGAGATTTTTAAATTGTATTTTGACATATTCAGGGGCTAAATAGTACACAGTTATTCCATACTGAAACACACTTTGCACAAGAGAAAAATAAATAAGTCTCTTTGTGCTTACAGAAAAAAGTTGTCCAATCCTCCTACACTTAAACAGTACTGTTCTTAGGCAATTTGTTAGATAGGCTATATGTGAATGAAATTTCATATCTGAGTCTAAAATAATTCCAAGATGTTTTATAGTGTTACAAAATGTAAGAGAATTACATGAACAAACAGTATTTTGTGTAAAACACCTTGAATTATGGCATAACAGTTCAGCATATTTTTATATTGGCAAACTAATATTTATTCTAGGATTTCTAAAAATTATACACTTAGTTTTCTTAGAGTTTAATATAATTGAATTGTTAAAAACATATTTTATTACCAAATCTATGGACATACCTCTATTAATATTATTATGAACTAGATACATTATGTTATCATCTGCATATTGTAATATTTTACTATGTATTTTTAAATATGGCAAATCATTCACATATATGTTAAATAGGACCGGTGATATTATACTCCCCTGTATTAAGCCAAATTCCTGATTGTAACTATCACTAACAATATGTCCTACACAGGTGCATATTTGTCTATTTTTGAAATAATCAGTAAAAAATTACATTAGTTTACCCTTTATTCCTATATTAGATACTTTACTGAGCAAAATTTTGTAATCTACTATATCAAATGCTTTTGTTAGGTCCGTTGCGACAGCTATTACAAATTTATTTTCGTGTAATGCCTTATTAATATCATTAGTCAAGTATTTCAAAAGGTCTATTGTAGATTTGCCTTGTACAAAGCCAAATTGACTTTCACTGATTATTTCATTTTCACATAAATATCTAGTTAGTTGGTCATTAACATAATGCTCCAGAATCTTCATTATAATAGATATTGACCCAATAGGCCTATAGCTATTTAAATCATTCTTAGTATTTCTATTCTTAAAAATAGGCCTAACATATGTCATTTTCATTCCAGATGGAATAATACCAGTTTCAAATATTCTTTTTATTAGATGAATGAGAACATGTTTTAAATATAATATATTATTTTGTATATCTTGTGACCTTATTTTATCTGGTCCAGCTGATGATCTCACATTTATTTTTCTTATAGCTAACATTAGAAGTTTCTCATTTATAGGCCTAAATAACATACTTATCTTACTCCCTATATTATACTTACCCTCTTTAAAACTGTTATCTAGATTAAACGTCTCTCCAGTAAATTGTTTAGTAATGTTCTTTGTCATATTAGATAAATTATTATTAAATTCATTTGACAAAAAAGTTAATTCATCATCATTTTCAACATTAAAGTTAGATTTGATATTTTCTAATACTGTAGACCTAGGTTTTTTATTGATAGCCTGATTTATTATATTCCAGGATTTTTTATGATCTTTTGAAGTTTCTAATAACATTTTAAAAAAGTATTCATTTTTTACTTTTCTAATTTTACCTAATAGGTTGTTTCTAGTATTTCTAAACAATTCTCTTAAATGCAAATTATATCTATCTCTCTTATCCTGATTCCACAAGAAGTTCTTATATTCTATCAATGCTTTGATATCCTTAGTTATCCAAGGATTAATATTTATTTCCTTATTGCATTTTACATTTTATCTTAGAAGTATCATACATTCTATGAAATGTATTAACAATTTGACAATAAATTTCCTCTGGGTCCATTATGTCCAATATTGGCCACTAATTCTCCTGTTGAATAGCAAGACTTACTTTTTTACAATCTAAAACTTCTTTAAAAATGTTTTCCTTAATAGTTTTGTTCTTGCCAAAGTTTATAATCAATCCTGTCCAGTAATGATCTGCTATCTTATTTTCTATCACATAGGCTTCATATTTACTACCAGGCAATCTTACATTAATGTGGTCTAAACACTTTGATACTAATACATTATTATAAAATTCTACTCTAGTTGGGGTACTAATCATGTTTTGCATTTCATAAGTATAAAGAGTATCCGTATCCAAGTAGTTCCCTGAACCATAAACATTAGTCAAATAACATAAGTTAATATCTCCTAACATAATTACATTTTTCTCATTCATTATTATTTCAGATGACAATAAATTTTCTAAGTCTGCATTAAAACTATTAACATTCATATTGGGGGGCCTATAACATGATGCTAATATTAATTGTTCATTATTATAGTTAATTTTCATCAGAACTAATTCCATAGAGTTTGAATGTATTTCCCATTTTATTAGTTTACATTTTATCTCATTTCTAATAAGAACTAATAAGCCTCCTCCATTACCTGCAGGTCTACACTTATAGACATTTTTAAAACCATTTATACCATACAATTTAGCTTCTTCATCTGTTACATTAACTTCTGATAGAACAATGATATCAAAGTAGTTTAAAATATTTTCTATATAGACTAAAAAAATATCCCAATACTTTTTGATACTTCTAATATTAGTACAAATAATGTGCAAGTTTCAATTTAGTCCATTTAACTCTATAAAATCTTTTATCTGTTGCCAATCAGAGAAGGATGTAAATTTACCATCTATATTTAGGTTTTCCTCATTCAAATCTATGTTCATAAATTATAAAATAAGTTAAATAAATATACAAACAATAAACTATAATATATATACTTTAACAAGGCCTATATAACAAAAATAAATATTAATAAATTTAATAACAAAAATATAAATAACAACAAATTAAGTAACAACTATTCAACAATGAATTAGAATACAATTAAATAATCAACAAAAATAATTAACAATAATGAAATAGTTAGATTATATAAGTGAAATAAATATTTTGATTAATCAACTAAACAAATATAGGGCTAAAAAGATCCATTTTCATTGTGATATTCTTTTATATTTAGATTATCTATTTTAAAAGCTTCATGTCTTCAATTTTGACTATTTGAATTGCTTTGGAAGTATTGTCCTTTTTTACCATGATTCTATTACCATTCAACCAGATGTATTTATATCCCTTACTCTTTCGAGCCTGGTTGACCTTGGCCATTAGGTCTGAGAAGTAGGGAGTGAGATGATCATTAAAATATATTGCTTTATCAGGATGAACATCATTTTTTATTAAAGAGACCTTAGGCCTACATTTCCTAGCTTTACGAACTATATTATCTCTAAATTCTCTAGACATACATTGAACAATAATTGGTGCAGGTGTGTTCTTAGTAGGTAATCTATGAGCTGTGATTTCTTCCTTTTTTATAAGTATGTCCATAGATCCCAGCACCTTGATCACACTTTCTCTGACATCTTCTTTCTCTGCTTGTGGGATGCTAGTAATAACGAAGTTTCGACTTCTTCCATACTGCTTCTCTTGCTCTAGTGTTACCTTCATTTCATTAACTTCATGTTCTAGGTTTAAAGTTTTCTCTTCTATCTCTTTCATCTTGTCGAGTGTATTTAGAAACTTTTCTTCCAACCTTGTCATTACATCCATTATGCTATCGACTCTCTCATTCAAAGCTTTTTCTTGTCTTCTAAATAGCTCTTCAAAGAAGCGTTAGAGAGATTGGATTGCAGGGTCATCAATATCAAGATCTAATTCTACACTCTGCGTTCTAGGCTTACCTGACCTGCAGTTAGCACATTCCCATTCATTCTTTAGTTTCTGACTTTTCGCTTTCCAAGTTGTCTTTTTTAGCCCAGAACAATCATAATGATAGTTATTGCTACATTTACCACAAGTTATATAGTCACCATCAACAGGAAGTTTCTGATTGCATTGGTTACAAGACATGTTTTATTTACCTATTATCTATTTACTTTCGTGTAGCAAATTTACCTCTTTAATGTTTATACTCACTTGATATTAATAACATTTTCTGTGGAATAATGTTAATTTAGTAATAGAAATAGAAAATGTTTACCTTGATTGGTTTGGAAGACCCTAACCTCACTTCTACAGGTAATCACACATAAACCAATATCAACTTAAATTCACAAAAAACCTATTACATTTTCTAATAAATGGAATCTTTATTTACCCTCTTCACTATTTTAGTTAGCCATATAATCCATACACTCCAAATATTACTAGTAAATATGAGAGTGAAAATGTTAGGTTGAAGTTACTTTCAACTACCACAGAGTAATGTTTTTATATACTGTACCTTTAAACAAAACAACACAATTCTCAATTTTGTAAAACCTAACAACTATTTTAAATTGTTCAATGTATGGACATTGCCAGAACAAAATCTACAGTGACTGTTCTGTACAAAGTTCTACAGTAGAGTGGTATTGACCCACCCACCCACCCATACACGTACAATGATACTGAGCCACGCGCCCGCCCACACACGTACAGTGACATCGACCCACCCGCCCACCCATACACGTACAGTGATATTATAATAATAATAATAATAATTTTTTTCATATTTTTTCATTTATTTCTTTGTACAACAAATATTCTACAAGTAGTCTTTTTTATTTATTCTTCTAGCCTATAGCTAATTGAGGAAATATCTTATTTATAAATACATTTGCTATAATATTTACATCATAAAATACATTTTTATCCATTTATTTCTTTCATTGTTAATTTTCAATTAGTACTTATCATTATTAATTTTTTTCTTTTCTTCTTTATTAACAAACTTGCTAAGTTTCTTAACATTTATACAATCAAAATATATTAATTAGATAACAATTAAATCATAAATTTAATAAAAAAAATTATATTAATTCAAAACCAATATCTTATTAGATCCAAATACATGTAAATATGAAAAGTAATGTAAGATAATATAGTTTAACACATTGAAATAAAACATAACATAATAGAACACAGTATAAATACCTTGACCACTCCAAATATTAGGAATATTAACGAGAGTAAATATATAACAACAAAAACAGTACCGGTAACAACAACAACAACAACAACAACAACAAAAACAATAAATCAACAATAAACAATAAATTAATCTTCGGTGGAATATTCATTTACAAACAGTTGCAAAAGTAATTTAAGGCACAACAAAGTTCAGGTTCTAATAGTGTAAATGTTTGGACTGTACCAAAGGTCTACTGTGGACGGAACTGACTGTACACCAAAGAGGGGTGAAATCTAAAAAAACCATAACTTGAACGAGTTGCATTCCTGCACTGTTTTCATATGCAACAGATTATTAAGGGTTATGTTGACAAATAAATCATATGATGTCTGATTCGTTAAATATGATTGTATTTTCCTATTATTTGTAAAAATTTGTGTCAGTGTATGTGTGATAATCAGTTCTTTGTGTTTGGTGTTTATTGTAATTAACCCATGTGATTTGGATGTATAACCTAAAAGTCATTTTTGGTGTTGGTTGGTAAGTAAGTATTTTGATGAGTAGGAATAATATTTAATGTTATGTTTGTAAACTAATGAAATAGTTTTTAAGGTGTGTTTTCAACTGGCTGTAATTGTGTCAGTGTTGTAAATCTAGAGGTAATGAGTTAATTAGTGATGGGATTCTAAATTCAAGAGCTAGCCTACCATAATTATTGTAATGCCTTTGCACTTGATATTGTCTATGCCTAGTATAATAATAATAATAATAAATCCTTTATTGCATGAACAATATAAAAAACATTGTATCGCAAACGTCAGTATTAAAATTAATTAACCTAAGGCTTTAATTTAAACAATCATTCACAATAACAATAAATACACACAAACATACATACAAGGAGGGCATTCACACAAATCTACCTATACCGTTTGAAACTCCCACAAAAGTCAACGGGTTGTGTCTAGCCAATTATGTTGGTCACCCAGTCGTGTGCTAGGAACTCTCCGATGCTGTAAAAAGCCTGGGACAACAGTATGTCTCTCAAGCGGGTCTTAAATATTTCTGAATTTGGAGCAATTTTAATTTCTTTAGGTAAGCTGTTAATTAATTTGACACCCACCTGCGAGGGCAGGTGTTGATAGACTACCATTCTGTGTTGCCCAGTACGGTAGTCATCTCTGCCTCTAGTATTATAATTATGTAAGTCACTGCCCCTTATCAGGTTGCATTTGGACATACAATATAAAATTGTTTCTAGAATATACAAGCAAGGCAGAGTCAACAGCTTGAGTTGTTTGAACATTGGTTTGCACGACTCTCTGCTCATTAAATTTGCAATAATTCGGACTGCCTTCTTTTGTAATCTAAACACTCTCAAGAATTCACTATATACACCACCTCCCCAAATCACCAATCCATAGGAAAGGTGAGGGTAAATAAGACCATAATATGCCGTCATCAGTACCTGAATAGGGCAGTATTTAGAGAGAGTCCTCAGTACATAAATGCCTGAGGATAACTTAGAGCATACACTATTAATATGGTCATTCCATGTCAAACTTCTGTCAAGGTATATTCCAAGGAATTTAGTGGACTCCACTTCTTCTAGCACAGAGTCCGCCAGTAACACTTAGGGGCTACTTCCGAAATCAATGGGCCTCAAACAAAAGTTGATGACCTGTGATTTTGTTGAATTTGTTTTAAGGTTCAGCATATTAAAATGCTCAGCACAACTGTTCAAATCAAGGTAAACGTTTAATTCTAGATTTTCTTTACAGTTTTCACTAAAGCAAAGAGTCGTGTCATTGGCATATTGGACGAGTTGACCATGCTGCAGCGATGAACCAATATCATTGACATAAATCAAGAACAGAAGTGGGCTGAGTATTGATCCCTGGGGGATGCCATAACTCAGCTGTTTGGATTTTGGAAGTTTGTTTGAAATTTGGACTTGCTGAGATCGATGGATCAAGAATGATTTTAACCACAGGTGTGAAACACCTCTGATACCATACATCTCAAGTTTTTGTAGTAGTATACTGTGGTCAACGCAATCGAAAGCCTTGGAAAGGTCTAAGAATACACCTAGGGTGTGCTTACGACCTTCAAGGCCCCTGACAATTTTATCGACAAGGCTCACAACTGCTTCTGTAGTCGATTTACCTTTCCTAAAACCAAACTGATTTTGTGAAAGCACATTGTGTTTTTCAAAAAAGTTCATCAAACGTGACAGAAAAAGTTTCTCGAAAATTTTACTGAACACGGGTAAAATAGAAATAGGCCTGAAATTATCTATTGAATGGAGATCTCCTTTTTTAAATATCGGTGTTACTTTTGCTGCCTTAAAAGAATTTGGAAAGGTTCCATTTAAAAAAGAAAAGTTGACTAACATTGTTAATGGGCATAAAATATGCTGATAAAATTTCTTAATCAGCCACATCGACAGATAATTTATATCATTCGATTTTTTAGAATGGAGGTGACGGATCAAAGAAGCCAGTTCGTCCTCTGTAACCAGGGCTAATGCCATGGAGGCTAGTGGATTATGACAACGAGAAGGAACTGAGGATGACTGTCCCGTTACAGGCCCTTGTTGAGCTATTGTAGAGAAGAACTGGTTGAACTCATCCGCCACTCGAGTGGCATCAGTTACCAACTCGTCACCAATCATTAATGATATATCTTTTGTTGTGCTTTTATTTTTTTTTTATAATTAATTATGTTCCAGGTCGTTTTGGAAACATTACGTGAGTTTAAAATGTCTTTGTAAATTTCATAGGCCTTGGCAGCGTTTATCACCTTATTGTATATTTTCTTATATCTAATATCTATATAGCCGCACGTGTAACTCACTCACTCACTCACGTATACAAATTCTAACCCACTTCCAGATGAGCTAGAAACTTGAAATTTGGCACAATTGTGGCTTTTGCTGA
Source organism: Stictocephala bisonia (assembly GCA_035578905.1). Lineage (NCBI taxonomy): Eukaryota > Metazoa > Arthropoda > Insecta > Hemiptera > Membracidae > Stictocephala > Stictocephala bisonia. The sequence continues at coordinate 20,894 of JAQJVL010001112.1, forward strand.
GCAACCGACGGGAAAATTCCGAAAATTAAAACTTTTTAATTTTTAACCCTCCAAAAAAATCAAAATGGCGGACGGGAAATTTGAATTGTGTGCAGAGTTTTACTAACGGCTTAATTGTGGGCAAACCGTTGGTTGTAGAACAAATCTGACAGCATACTCCAGATTTGTAATTAAATTTCCTACAATTTTGGTCAGATAAAATTTTTTTTGTATTTTTGATAATAACTACGCAAAAAATCGTTAATTTTCACATTTCGTTCAAAAAATGTTATTTTTGTTGTGTTTTTCGTATTTTACTGCATTATTACGATAATTTAAGAACTTAAACCCCTACACACTACTTAATTTTACTAATTTGTTATCAAAACTACTAATAAATTCGATTTTGCACTGTCCATAACCTAGAAAAAATCCAAAATGGCTGACGTGAAAACGTTTATCTTTTTGCAGAGTTGAGATTTTTGTTTTACTGAAACTTTAATTTTTGGTTTATTTAATACCAAATGATATATTCAAATTGACAATAAAATTCTGCACAAAAAGTGTCATGTATGTTTTTGTGCTATATACAATAGTTTCCTCAGAAAAAGTCGGTAAACTTGAGTTTTTTTCGAAAACATGTGATTTTTTTGGAATAGCTCCTCCCATTTAAGCATGATTTTAAGGAGCTAAAATCTTAAAACCCTACACGTTATTTACGTTAATAACTTTGTTATCAAACTGCTATAAACTTTGATTTTTCACTTTTTATAACCTAGAAAAAATTCAAAATGGCTGACGCGAAATTACTGTATTGTTTGCAGATTTGAAGTTTTTGTTTCACTGAAGCTGTAACATTTAGTTTAGATAACGTCTAATGAAACTTTCAACCTAAAAATTAGATGCTGTACAAAAAATGTGATGTACATTTTAGTGGTACATGATATAGTTTCCTCGTAAAAAGTCAGTAAAGTTAAGTTTTGTCGAAAACAAGTGATTTTTTTGGAAGAGATCATCCTATTTAATCATGATTAAAAGAAGCCAGAAACCTACAACCCTACATACTATTTACCCTCACATTTCCTGTTACTAAAATGCTATACAATTGTATTTTGCACTTTTCATAAAAAAAAAAAAAAAAAAAAAAAAAAATCATAATGGCTGACGAAAATACGCTTACCTATTTGCACAGTTGAGATTTTTGTTTTACAAAATCTGTAATAATTAGTTGGATAACACCTAATGAAATATTCAAACTAACAATTCAATTCTGTACGAAATGTGTCATAAACATTTTGTGGTATATTCAATCGTTTCCTCACAAAAAGTTTATAAATTTGAATACGTGCTTCCGTTATCAACTTAGATAGTATCCAATAAAAAAACTAAGGTAATTTCTTATGATCATCTTAGATAGAAACCCCCCCCCCCCCCCAGATCATATTGGAAGCCCCCTGTGATCAACGGATAATCACCCGTTATCATCTAAAATGGCGGACGGGAATTTTGAATTGGTGACAGCATACTTCAGATTTGTAATTAAATTTCCTACAATTTTGTTAAGAAGTAATTGTTTGGTATTTCTGATATTAACTATGCAAAAAATCATCAAATTTCACTTTTCGTTTAAAAAATTCAATTTTTGTTAGGTTTTTCGTATTTTATTGCTGTATTACGATAATTTAAGAACCTAAAACCCGTACACACTATTTAACTTAACTACTTTGTTACGAAAACTGCTATAAAATATGATTTGTAATTTTTCATAACCTAAAAAAATCAAAATGGTTGACTTGAAAACGCCGACCTGTTTGCAGAGTTGAAGTTTTTTTTACTAAAGCTGTAATATTTAGTTTGGACAACATCTAATAGAATATTTAAATTATATACTTAAATGCTTTATATATAATACATTCCTTCACAAAAAGTAGGTAAAGTTGAGTTTTGTCAAAAATATGTTACTCACTTATTCACACGTATTCAAATTGTGTACAAAATTTTACGGACAGTTAAACTATATATAAAAACAGTTTGTATTCATTTTTGTTGCCTAAAGGCCAATCATAGTTTTACGCTGTATTTTCGGAATTTGTTTGTTAGTTTAGGCACCCTCCAGCGGCTGCGATAAACGTTTTTAGAACAGTTGGTAAACCGGGCCTTTGTCGATTGAAACGAGTCACTCCAGCGTCTGCGAGAAACGTTTTTAGAACGGTTGGTAGAACGGCCCTCAGTCGATTGAAACAAGTCGCACCGAGGTTATATAAGGATGACGCCGCTTTCCATGCCTCAGTCTGACACCCTACGGCCTCTACACGCTTGAAATAACTTCAGTACTGAACTGTTCAATTGTTTGGCTTTCTGCCCTATCGAAAACTGAATCGTTTTCACTGCAGGGTGATACGAATCTTCTATCATCGCTTTTTTTCAACATAAACTCTTGGTTTATTCTCCCGTTTCTTTAATTTAATACGTTTTTATTGTGATTAGTAATCAATCACAAATTTCTTCTGATTGTTTTCGAGACTTTATATTATTTTTTGTTTCCAATTTCTTCCTCTCCATTTACTTTAATTGTAATTTTACATTTTAACTCTATACGATGGCTTCTCATCAACAGATTTTATTTTTGTGTTACCGAGGGGTCCTTTCATCAGGGCAACAATGAACTCTTCACATGGAGTAGACATGCTCAGTGTGTGGCTAATTCTGCTTGTGCCCTTGCATGGAAAAGTCTTGGTGGACATTTTTCGACAAATGCAATCGATGCAATCCTTATGAGTGGTGATCGCATTTACAAAAACTGCGTAGTGAGATTTGTATTGGCTATGGGCGGTACTTGTTTCCAGAAGAATTACCATCAGTCATTAATGTTTTGAATCAGTCAGTTTCTCTGTTACAACTAGAGCACATTTACGATGCACTTTATCTCCTAACGAAAGATGATTAGCATGACACCGTTTCGTCACTTACTGAAAAATTACAAGACATATTGGCTGCAAATCAAAAGGATATCGGATTCCTTTTCACGGGTCAAACAGTTACTGTCTCCTTTTGGAGGGTAAATGAACTGCTGTATCTGTTTGATCCACATCCAGTGAATGAAAAGCGCCATTTTGATTTGTCCAATGATGGTAATAATCTGGCCCGCCTATTTCTGTGTGACAGCTACTTTTCACTGGCCAGTTTGATGTAGTCGAATGCAGCTCTGGATGGAGTTGCAAGACAGTTCACCATAACTCAGCTGACTTTGGGGAAAACTGCCACATAAGACCTTACTATTGTCCCTGAAGAACCGCGAATTGATGACCCTCCAAACCAATTGTATGAACCAATCTGTACATCTAATGTAGACTCGCAATAGTCTTTTGTCGATGTTAAGTTAAAATTGATGCCTGTGGTAGTGTTATCAACCTTAAAAGAAATGTCTCCTTCGACCAGGCCATTATTTAACAAAATGCCTGGCAGACCTAAAAAGGATAAGCGAGGACGTCCAAAGAGCTTGACAAGTACTCGTCAGGAACAGCTGACACAGATGCAAAAAAAGACACAGTCAAAATAAACCTCAGATAAATAGAGTGCTGTAAGACGTTATACTGACCAGCATCTTGAGATAAACCGAGAAGCTGTCCGACGTTACACCGAGCAGAATCCCGAGATCAATCGAGATGCTGTCCGACGTTACACGAGCAGCATCCCGAGATCCACCGAGAAGCTGTCCGGCTTTACACAGAGCAGAATCCCCAGATCAACCGAGAAGCTGTTCGACGTTATAACGATCAGAATCCTGGTGCTTCCTGCCAGAGAGTAGAGGCTTTTCGATTGAAGAATCCCTCATTTTCCAACATGAGACACGTTCCTGCTCTCCTTGCTCGGAAGATTGGTGAACAAGGCCCAATGGCGTACTGGAGAGACTACGATTTAAATGGCATTAGTTCATTTAAACTCCGTAAAGTATGTCTTTGGGAAGATGAAATTTACAAGTGTTCGTACTGTCATGCTCGACTGTTTGAGGAAGAGAAAGACAGAAAAAAGTGGTGCGGTGGTGAGGGAGCATATAATATTCTTAATCTACCTCCTTTGGACGCGCCGTTTTATACTAATCGTCATTTCCTAGAACGAGCCAGAGCATACAACGACCTGTTTGCCTTCGGTGCACTCGAGGTGTCTGGTGGGTACCGTCATCCTAGTGGACTCTCCTTCTTCAAAATGGAAGGAAGAATGTAGCACCAAGTTTACAATCTGGACGCCGCTGGTCAAAGATTCGCACCTAGGGGTGGGGACGTTCAGTTTGTCAACCAGTGCCTATATCTGAACTTATTATATTCAACGAATTGGCCTGAACCCCAAGGGGATTTGGGGGCGAAGCCCCCAACGAGCAAAGCGAGTTTTTTAACATATAGTTTGAAGTTAACATTATTTGTACACCTCATTAGTTCGGAGTAAAACTTTAGTTTTTCTCTCGAGACCAAAATTCCTCGTGTAATCCAGGGTCTACTTTTAGAATGATTACAAGATTTGATTTCTTTAATTGGACAGCACAAATTTACGTGATACAAAAAACAATTTTCAAATGCATTGACATTATCCTTGACAGAGTTGTTGTAATTTAAAAACTACCAATTTTCTGTAGCTAACGATTGGTTGAGAAGAGTTATATTTGCGGGCCTAGTGTCCCTTATCATACGGCGGATAGGTGGTTCCTTTTCTGGGCAGAGCCCGCTGATAACGGCCTCTAGGCCGTAACGGTCGCCTACAGCTGTGTTGACCACTGTAACTAGGGTGTTTGGTATATCAGTGATAACATTATCAATTGCCGACTGAGATCCGATTGTAACCCTTGTGGGAGAGTTCACTAGCCACTCGAGGCCAAATGATTTTAAAGTATCTGCAAGTCGCTTTGTGGAGGGATTCTAAATATCAATAGTATCAATATTGAAATCCCCCACAATAACGAAATGAGATTTACTGCTGGTCGTCACGTTTGTAAGTAGCGTTTCTAATTATAAAAGAATTCATTTATATAACCACTAGGAGACCTGTATAAGCCAATAATAATAATGCTTTTTGTCTCAATTTAAACTTAGTGGCTCAATTTAAAGTTAATAATGAAGCCTTTAGGCGTTTTTACACATGCTGTGCGTCAAGATTATACAATAGATTGCCCACTCATGTGACATTATGTTCTACACTTGGATCTTTTTTGAAAAATTTGAAACGTTGGCTTTTTTCTATTGAAGATATTGAATTTATTTTAAATTAAGTGCAGAAATTCTTTTTGTTTTGTAATTTAGAAACTTTTATTGGATTATGCTCCCTAGTGGCAGACTGAGGTTGACCTCTAGGTTAGCACTTATAGTTTAGGTAATAATTTTGTAGATTAAGTATTATATATTTTATAGTTAATGAAGTTAAGCACCAGCACAATGTCTGTTTCTAGTCTTATGATGGTATCTCAACACAAATTTTCATTTTAATTAGATACCTAGTTCCACTTTTCTTCTTGTTGTTTTAATTTTTGGCTTTTTCTGTATTAGACTTCATATAACGAAAAGAGTAGTATATCTAACATTTATTAAACATTCTATTGTACTTTTATTAGTTATTAAAGTATACACTACACCTTGTGCATTAAATTGTTGTAAAGGAGATAACCTAGAAGTTAAAAAAGATTTATGCAATTTTAATTGTACTTATTTCTTGTTGGAATTGTGGAAATAAATTTCTTTCTTTCTCTATAAGCAGCTTTATAGCTGTTACTTCAAAATCTTTTTCAGTCGAATTTTGAATTTTGAAGGGTGTAGACTTGTAAAAAATTTTTGTAAATATTGCGACACCTCCCCCTTTGAGGGAGGTTCGACAGAAGCTGTTTGCTAGTGTGTAGTTCTCAAGTTTACAGAACTCTATATTACTGTTGCTGAAGCCAATTTCTGACAGAACCAGTACGTCTGGATGGAGTTCTTTGCATAAAAGGTTACTATCGTCCAGTTTAATATCCTACAGTGCAGATATTAAATTTCGTGTGCAGATTAGTACCAGTAACATCAAAATTGTAATAGGTAGTTTTAATTTTCAATTATTATGAAATAGTTAGTATTAGTACAAACTCATATACCAGTAGGTGCAATAAAATATAATTTTACTTTGTTTTTAAATTATATATATAAAAAAGAAACACATATTGACAGTTCTATAAAATTACTATATCGTTTAAAATAATATTAATTGGCTTTTAAAGTGTTCTAATATTCAAAGGTGCTGTATCTGGTAAGGTAAAGCCGAGTCAGTCAGGATACATAGTCCTGTCTTTCAGGTTATAATTCCGTTAGATACTCGCTCAATTTTCAATAACCCTATCCTCACGTATCTGAAAGGGCTCCTCACTTTTTAATTATTTTTTTAATTTAGTTATTGCCATTTAAAACAAAATACATATAATTATTACAATTCATCATACAGAAAAAAAGACATAAGGGAAGCACTACAAAGTTGTAAATCACAGCCCAGCCAATGATAAATTTAAGATATTGTTTGGAAACATTAACAGTGTTGCATTTTTTAAATGCACACACGTCTTTTAAGTTATTCTAATATACCCCATATTGGCTTCATAAAACAATATTTCGATGCATTTAAGATGAATAGTATGTAAATTGTACAATGAAGTATAAGGAACATTAAACAATGTTCATAATATAATCTACGCAATACCACTATAAACAGCTAACAACAAGAGGACTACAAAACTCCATAACTGAGTAACTTGACATAAAAATCGATTTAATAAAAACTCTATTGAAATGGTGCTAACCATTCTGATGATAAAACTCAGAAAGCAATTGTTTGGGGTTTTCTTGAAACAGAAGTATAACATCTGTTTCATAACTATAACTCTTGTTCTTAACTCTTGTTAAAAAACTTATCACAGGATAATGTCTTCAAAGAAGCCTGTTTATATAATCAATTATTATTCTAATCATCATGTTGAGAAATAAACAATCCCTTTATCATAATAATGATGTACTTATGTTATACTTCTGTTCCAAGAAAACCCAAAAAATTACTTTCTAAGTTTTATCATCAGAATGGTTAGCACCATTTCAATTAAGTTTTTATAAAATCAATTTTTATGTCAAGTTACTTAGTTATGTAGTTTTGTAGTCCTCTTGTTGTTAGCTGTTTATAGTGGTATTGCGTAGATGATATTATGAACATTGTTTAATGTTCCTTATACTTCATTGTACATACTATTCATCTTAAATGCATCGAAATATTGTTTTATGAAGCCAATATGGGGTATATTAGAATAACTTAAAATACGTGTTATACTTTAAATACAATTATTTTGACAATAATTGTTTTACTTTGCTTCGCTGTATTATCAAATTATAAACACTAATTATAGTTTTCGTAGTTTTTGTATAAGAGGTAATGATTAAGTAAAAATATAGAATTGATTCACTAGGCCACCATTGAAACTTAAGAGGCCAGTAGTTTAGAGCCCTGCAAACGGATGCAAATAAAACAATGTTTAAAAACTTCTGTTTTTAACAACACAAAGGCCTAACTTCCCAAGTTTCATGATTGTTTGACGATTGAGAAATGCATAAGGACAACACTAGATAGACATATCTATTTTTACATATTTACTTTGGTAAATTGTATTTAAAATAACTATCAAATTTATTTTAGCTTAATGACAGTATACATTATAAAATTCCTTTATAGCATTCATCTGGAGATTTCAAAGAATATTTTAATTTATACCATATATGATTGTAAAAATCCTTACAGATTAAAAAAACTGTGATCAGTTAGTCAATACAAGTTTTTTTTATATAATTATATATCAATATTGATAAATATTAAATTCTATGAGGTAATGTCAAAACAGACCAATGATAACATGGCTTATCAGCAATGCACTGAGGTTTGGTTAAATGTTTTTTTACTAGTCTCTCTATGACCAGTATGTCACAACACATTTGTAGTGAAACAATGTGAATGTCAAATAACTCTTTGTGTAAACAAATAACATCCAATGTTTTAGTTGGACACACATCACTGCAATGCAGCATGTAACATGCCAGTCCTCTGAGGCATGATTTTATGGAGTGATAATTAAAATTGTTTTACATTGCTATGTACATGATATGGTCGGTCTACTCGTATGTAATGTTATATTAGTGATAAAACGTCTAAATATATAAATCGTTCTTTTAGTATAGCTATTATAATAGAAATATATATTGTTAATAAGGATTGGTTAACATCCATATGAAAATTAAGGTAAATATAATATAAACTCGTCCTCAAACCAAATCTGGTATGGATTTATATTAAAAATCATCTTTAAAATTGAAAATATTTTCATAGGTGTTTGATTTTGCTATATATTAAAACTTTTAAAACATAAAAAGATATTTTTATAACAGTAACTATACAATTTTCTTTTAGTATTTAAGACTTTTGTAAATATATTGAATAAATCAGAAACAACAAATTATATTCATATTTGTGAAATATATTACTGTATTTTGTTCCTTTAATATAAATTAACTTTAATATATAAATCGTTGGTATATGGTTCAAAAATGGACTATGAATTTGTATGATAAGTGTAAATTAACAGGCTTTTTCATAGTTATTATCTAAATTTAGTAGGTACGTTACTAACATTAGCCAAGAAAACTAAAAAAAAGAAATTTTATAGAGGAATCCAAATAACGGATTATTGGTCTGATATCTGTATAGCTGACAAGTATGCTAATGTAGTATTGGTCTCATATCTGTGTAGCTGACAAGTATGCTAATGTAGTATTGGTCTGATATCTGTATAGCTGACAAGTATGCTAATGTAGTATTGGTCTGATATCTGTATAGCTGACAAGTATGCTAATGTAGTATTGGTCTGATATCTGTATAGCTGACAAGTATGCTAATGTAGTATTGGTCTGATATTTGTATAGCTGACAAGCATGCTAATGTAGTATTGGTCTGATATCTGTATAGCTGACAAGTATACTAATGTAGTATTGGTCTGATATCTGTATAGCTGACAAGTATGCTAATGTAGTATTGGTCTGATATCTGTATAGCTGACAAGTATGCTAATGTAGTATTGGTCTGATATCTGTATAGCTGACAAGTATGCTAATGTAGTATTGGTCTGATATCTGTATAGCTGACAAGTATGCTAACGTAGTATTGGTCTGATATCTGTATAGCTGACAAGTATGCTAATGTAGTATTGGTCTGATATCTGTACAGCTGACAAGTATGCTAATGTAGTATTGGTCTGATATCTGTATAGCTGACAAGTATGCTAATGTAGTATTGGTCTGATATCTGTATAGCTGACAAGTATGCTAACGTAGTATTGGTCTGATATCTGTATATCAATCAATCAATCAATTGTTTTATTGCAGTATTAACAATTATTACATCGTATTGCAAAGGTCAATATGTATGTGTTTTAAAAATATATAATAAATAATATTTTAATAAAATTCAAAATTGTTATAATGGCCTACTCTATTCTACCACTCTATCAACCGTACGTACATAAATTACAGGCATTCTACATTCATACTTTACACCAGTGCCATTAGGGCCAAATTTTGAATTTTTATTCCCAGCGGCTTTCCATGAACTCGCCAACCGAGTAAAAGACTCTTGACATCAAGAGGTTTTTTAAACGATATTTGAAAGTATTGAAACTCTGGCTTGTTTTGATATCTTCAGGGAGCTGATTAAGCAATCCAACCCCAACCTGCGCAGGAAGGCGGTCAGACGCCATTGTTCTACACCGGACTCTACGGAAATTCTCCCTGCCACGAGTTTCATACTGATGGACGTCCCTGCCCTGAACCAATTCAGTTTTAAATTGACAGTACAGGAGCGCCTCCAGCATGTACAGGCAGGGCAAAGTTAGTATTCCCAACTCCCTGAAGGCGTCTCTACACGACTCTCTGTTTTGTAATTTTGAAATGATTCTAATAGCTCTTTTTTGGAGCCGAAAAACCCTTTCGAATTTGGTTGCAGTGCAGCTACCCCAGAGTCTTATCCCATACGATAGGTGGGGATATATGAGGCCATAGTAGGCCATTTTTAAGACATCGAGGGAGCAAAATTTTGTGAGGTTACGTAAGACGTAAATGCCTGAGGTAACCTTTGTACAGACATTATCAATGTGGTCATCCCAGGTCAGCCCTCGATCAAGGTCCATTCCCAAGAACTTAGTAGAATCTGCATTCTCTATAAGAGCATCATCTATTACTACATTTGGAAGAACTTCGTCCTCCCTCTGAGTGAGACAATATTTGATGAAATTTGATTTTGCGTTGTTTATGTGTAGATTGATACCGGAAAAATGCTGAATGCAAGAACTTAGCATCACATAAGAATCAATCTCTAAGCCATCAATTGTTTTAGAATTAATGCAGAGAGTCGTATCGTCAGCGTACTGGACAACCTTTCCATTTTGGATTGGAGAGTTCAGCCTGTTGACGTAAATAAGAAAGAGGACCGGTCCAAGTATTGATCCCTGAGGGACTCCATATTTAATTTCTACGCTTTCAGATTTGACATTTTCCACTTGCACGAGTTGGCGTCTGTTCTGTAAGTAGGATGCAAGCCATTCGAGCGGTAGGCCGCGGATTCCGCTTGCCTCTAACTGGCGCAACAGTGTCGCATGATGCACACAGTCAAAGGCCTTAGAAAGATCGAGAAATATGCTGAGCACATGTTCTCGCTTCTCAAGTCCGTCCACAACCATCTCGACTAGTTTGGTAACGGCGTCGATGGTCGATTTATTTTTTTCTAAAGCCAAATTGTTTCTCGCTCAAGATATCAAATTTTTCCAAAAAACCGTCGAGTCTTTTCAAAAATGTTTTTTCGAAGACCTTACTGAGAACTGGTAAAATTGATATAGGACGATAATTGCTGGTCAGGCAAGGGTCATCCTTTTTAAAAACCGGCGTTATTTTTGAAATTTTTATAATGTTGGGGAAGCGTCCGGACGCAAAAGAAAAATTTATTAATTTTGTCAGTGGTTTCAAAATCTGCCTGTAGCATTTTTTGAGTAACCATGTAGACATTCCATTGATGTCACACGATGTTTTTGAGTTAAGTGTCTGAATCACACGGGCCACTTCATCCTCGGCTACAGGGGTGAGTACCATGGATGTCACGGGTCCCATTGAAGGATGGGGGAAGGCCTGGGCGCCTTCTAATTTTTGATCAGAAAAAGCCACTTGGGAGAAAAACTTGCTGAACTCTCGGGCTATTTCTGACGGATTTTCAATAAATTTGTCTCCCAAGACAAGTATGCTAATGTAGTATTTGTCTGATATCTGTATAGCTGACAAGTATGCTAACGTAGTATTGGTCTGATATCTGTATAGCTGACAAGTATGCTAATGTAGTATTGGTCTGATATCTGTATAGCTGACAAGTATGCTAATGTAGTATTGGTCTGATATCTGTATAGCTGACAAGTATGCTAATGTAGTATTGGTATGATATCTGTATAGCTGACAAGTATGCTAACGTAGTATTGGTCTGATATCTGTATAGCTGACAAGTATGCTAACGTAGTATTAGTCTTGATATCTGTATAGCTGACAAGTATGCTAACGTAGTATTGGTCTGATATCTGTATAGCTGACAAGTATGCTAATGTAGTATTGGTCTGATATCTGTATAGCTGACAAGTATGCTAACGTAGTATTGGTCTGATATCTGTATAGCTGACAAGTATGCTAACGTAGTATTGGTCTGATATCTGTATAGCTGACAAGTATGCTAACGTAGTATTGGTCTGATATCTGTATAGCTGACAAGTATGCTAACGTAGTATTGGTCTGATATCTGTATAGCTGACAAGTATGGTAACGTAGTATTGGTCTGATATCTGTATAGCTGACAATTATGCTAACGTAGTATTGGTCTTGATATCTGTATAGCTGACAAGTATGCTAACGTAGTATTGGTCTGATATCTGTATAGCTGACAAGTATGCTAATGTAGTATTGGTCTGATATCTGTATAGCTGACAAGTATGCTAACGTAGTATTGGTCTGATATCTGTATAGCTGACAAGTATGCTAATCTGTTACCTTCTTTTGTCAACATCTGAACTTTTAAAATGTTTTTTTTTTTATTTAATAAAATTATATACATTTTATTTGAGCTATTAATATATACACCCCTGTACGCTTCCCATACCACCAACTTTTCTTATTACGCTAATTTACTATAAAACCAAAGGTATTTTTGCTTGAGCTAATATGCATATACTTTAGGATACCCCTGTACGCCTCGCATACAAATCCCGACACACTATATTTGGGTAACTTCCTCTTTTAATTTTGTTTCGTTTCTTTATATTGTACGCTGAAATTGCTATGCTTTTTGTTACGTGCTATGGCAAGTAACAAAAGCTCTGATTTAAAGGTATCGGAATAATAATTATTTCATTTATTTTAGCTATTCGATTGGGAATATTTTAAGTTCCTTTTAATTTCGCATCTAGAGTTCATAAAGAATATTTATGCCAGATTTCAAGATCCAAAGCCTTAAATGGTTGAGTGTGGTGATTGGCTTATATATGTATGCTTGGACTATCAATAGCACAGCTTATCATGTTTCAAAAACACGTGAGAAACTTGAATTATAACCAAAATATACTATTTTTATGAATACTAAACAAGCGTTAGTAGAACTTTCATCCTTCCGTGTTCTAGTACATTTTTATCAATTTATAATGACAATTCAGTGTTTTTTTGTTATTTTTTCATTTATACTCGCTTTAAATTCTCACTATTGTAAACTATCTGTAGACCTAGGAAAATTTTCGTCATTGAAATCATACTGGTCCTAATAAGTATAAATAAATGGTCATTTAAAGGCAACTATAAAAATGTTAATTAATATTATAGATTTCGTATCGGTTACTGAAAGACATTTTTAGTGTGAATTGCAGTTTAAATTTACCCTCTTAGGAAATGTGATAGAGTGAAGGAAGCGGAAGTATTAGCACCTCCTTGTCGGTTAAACCTCCCCTCTACGTTACCCAAGAAGCAACTTAAGTAGGATAATATTCTCTGTAGAAAGGAAATTAGGTTTATATTACAAATTAATAAAAATACAATATACAATGTAAACTCTTTGAACGCTTGTGATTAAATTGGGAGGGATGCAACACGAATTCATCCGAAATTTTCATTCAAAAAAAAAAAAAAAAAAATATTCATCCGAATGTAATTAATAATTATGATACACCAAAGACATCCTCGAACCAAATGTAATCAAGCTTATTAATATTATTATATACTGAAAAATATCAAACAACCTAGTACCTAGTGCGGGATGGCTAATTAATAAAACAATTACTGTTCTTTATAGATAACTGCTTGATGTGTTTGTAACATGTAGTGCGTTACAAAGATCTACCAATTCGCAATATTGTACCATTCTTGTAAATAACAGAATAATTTATGTAAAGAAATATCACCTATAGCTCAGACATGAGAAGTGAATTCAAGTGAGACTATTCAAGTGAAACCAGAGTATAAGTCTACAAAATAACAAATAAAGTGATGCCATTCTTGAAAAAATGTAGAAAAAGTATATAAATATTATCAGGAACATAAATTATCAATTGGATTTGTCATTGAAGGAATCCTCTGGTTCATGTCTAGTTGAGCCTATCTCAAGAGATAAGGATCACAATTATCACATAAAGCCCCTGTTGAAGGAGTCATATTTTACATATCTAGTGAAGACCAACTATAAGGAATACTCCAGATGAAACTACTGTTGAAGGATTGAAAAACTATGCCCTTGTTGATTGTTGAAGGGGTGCTACCAGACGTAACCTCAATATCGTCCATCTACTGTCGGCACATACAATATGTGTACCCGAGTTTGAATTTTGTTTTCTAAGAAACTAGGAGGCCTATGAAAAACCAAACACATTTTTTATGGTTTTTTTTGCACGTTATGACATACATTTTACATTTTATTTTATGTATAAATAATTTGTTCTAGTTGGAACAGAAAAGTACTGGAATGTTAAGTAGTTGTAACTGAGCATCAACTTCAAAATGTTATTACTCAAAATCCGGTTAAAGTATCCTAATTTTATTTTAGAATGCTTCGCAGGAATATTTTCTATAAGTTTATAAATTTCAGAATTTTAACTATTAAATAAAGTTCATATCATTTTCCTGAAACGTCGTTTTGTTGGCTTCTTGAAGACATTGCAATTGTTATGAAATATTTAGTTAGTGAGTTAATGAATGAATATTACAGTTCTATTTTTATACACGAAAATAAATGCAATGACTTATAATTGATAGATTTAAATCCATTTTATAATGTTTGAATGGACTTTAAAGCACTTCATTTACTTGCGCATTCAGTAGAAGTGAATCTAAACTATACATGTCATTTGTGTTAACTACAACGAAATTAAGTTATTAAATGAAATTTAGAAATCTATTAGCCTAGGAAATTTTTCAGGAAATTGACGTGAACTTTATTTTGCAAAGTTAAAATTATTAAATTTACAGAACTTATGAGTGATATTCCGATAAACCACGTATTAAAATATAAATTTGATATAGCAGACAAAAAAATATTGAATAAAAAGATAAGAATTTACTTTAATATGTACATATTTTATATTGCCGTTGTAAGGCTCACGTAGTTCCAACGTAAGGAATGCATATTGTTCCAAGGTAATTACATTCAATTAGCTTATTGCTAGTCCTGCACAATGAACATTGGCGTTTGGTGTTACTTCATTAAACTGTAATCAAAGTCCTTTGTGTCGTAGGTGCACAATCAATAATGGGCTTAACTTTGATTAAGGAACAAGTACAAATACGAATATACTCTGGGAAGGAAATCAATACATTCTAGAGATTATCTAATGGTTGTCATGTTGTTATTTAGTGTTCGTCTGTAATTCTCATAGGAGTATTGGTGATTTTTATTTTATTACTAACCCTATTTATTGTGATTACAATTATAATTCTTGTGAACATTTGGTTTGGCTTATTGTACTTTATATGCCTTATTCAGCAATTATTTTATCTGTATATAGATAATTTTGATAAGATATAATCAATATCGTAATGTACTTAGTAATGGAGGTTTTATTAAAGTACGTATTATTAAACACGTGAAAAATAGGGTTAATTTGTAACTAAAAAACTTAAATAATAAATACCCATACTTATAATTTTTAATTGTTGTAAAAAAATTATGTATGTTTGAAATAAATCACTGCAAGAGGAACAGAACAATAATGGTACGACATTATTACGGTTTACAAATACAGTATATTTTAACATGTTTTTCTTACAATTAGTAAATGATCGATCCTGCAAATATTCAAAAAGTCATATTTATTTAATTTATTTGGTGTTTATAGGCTTAACCATTTACAAACTTCACTATTGTTTCTCCGTCATTAATTAGAATATAAATGCAATCAGGAATAAGCAATAGCCACTAATATACACAGCATTGACAAAGTTATATACAGAAGGAAGGTGGTAGTAGTACTCTTTATTGTATTTAAATATACGTAAAAGGCACCATTATTAAGATTTAAAAACCTTCTTAACATGCAGTGGGAAAAGGAATTGTTGTAGAAAAAGTCACCTTTTGTTTTAGCCTGATTGTTAATAGTTTTCTGATAGGGTAACTTATGTCCAAATAGGATTAATATAAACTATTTATTTAACGTATTCAATTCCATTTTTATTTTGTAGATATACTGTACATTGTAAATTGAAAAAAATACACATGTATTATTACTGTATCATTTGTAATGTATAGAGGTGATTTAACAATCAAAATGGCTTAGTTAAATTAAATCCATTCTACTTATTGACAATTGACTTCTACAGTTGAAAATTCTAAAAATTGAAAATTTTTTATTGAGTGGTTAAAAAATATGCCAGTAAATTTTTTTTCGATGCCAGTTTATTTCGATACCTTCTATTGTTTTAGTAACCAGATATTTGTTAGGCTGAAAATGCATTCTTGGTGCTGTACATTAAGTATTTGATCAGTAGGGCTCTCTAAGTAACATATAGCCATAATAAGGCACCGACTATTCAACGGTATTGTAGTGCAGTGAAGCACACTCATCTGGCTAAATGTAGTTGGACTAACCGGAATTAACATTACATTAATTCTAAGTAGGCCTATAACGATTGATGTTTCTCTAAGATTTTGTACTAATTATTAATATCGGAATAACAAACATTTTGAGGTAAAAAGCATGTTTATATCTTAATATTTTATGTACAGTAGTAAAAGAACACTTCGTATATGCCCTGCAAATAATATATGTTATTTGTAAATAATTTAGCATATTACAATAAAACATAGGTTTTGCATTTTATTAGATAATTCGTAGTACATATTTAAAATTTTTATAATTTTCATATCCATATTTTAATATAAAAATTAATGAATGTGTTTTGAATACAATTTCGAAAAATGGAACATTAAAAATAAAATTTTAAGGAAGTATAATAGATATATTTACTCTAATTTGAAATGAAAGAATGCCAAGTGTCTTCTCGAGAGAGACAATTACTTCACTAATTAAGAATTAAGAAACTTAATTAATGACCTGGTATACAAAGACCGTTTTATGAGTTTTACAAACAATTACCTAGTAATTAATCTTTACAATGTTGCCAGACCTGGCTGGCAAACCTCTTAGAAGAAGATGTAGTCTTTATTACTCAAACTTTACAATAATCACTCTTAAACAAGTTCATAAATTAATATTTATGTTTAGAGATAACATAATTTAAATGAAATATTTAAGGTACTTTAACAAATAGTCGTAAATGACAGTCTATTTTCCAATTGAAATCCAGCATAGGCTAATGACATGACAACAAATGACAATTTCCCATCAAAATTGGCCATGAATTGTTTTGAAATAAAACCATCTTTGATGGATATAAGTTCGAACACGTTGTCTTCGAATTGTTCTTATTTTAAACAACAAAATTGTATACTCTATCTGTTTTTCTTTCCAGTTTTTTTTCTTTTTCGTTAAGTCAATGTGTAAAGTGAATTTGATTAATGCAGAAATGAGAAATAAATCATAAATATTATATGTATATTTTTAAGAATCTGTGCTTTATACTATTCTCCTGAACATATGGGATCCCATTTAACAATGAATACAATAGAATTAATGTGTTATCGAGTCATTTGTAACTATTCAAAACATTATATATATATATATATATATATATATATATATATATATATATATATATAAATACATTTGCAATGCATTGTGTGTGTTATTATTTAAAGAAGTATTTCACATCCATGTTATGAATAAATATTCTGTATTATAAAAATAATGTGTAGTATAAATATTGTACAAGAAAACAGCTGAATTACAAATACAGACACACACATTATTAGTATGCCTTAACACGTCCCAAACCTAAACCTTGCCTTTACATGCAAAAACATTGGTTTAAAAACGTTCATTGTAAAATAAATTAGCTACCATTTTTTAGATCTACGTTTAGATTTGACTAATAACAAATGATGCCATGTGGTGTTTGGTATGAATTTATTAACTCAGATAACGTTTGTTTGGAGAAAGTTCAACTTTTCCAGGTTGAGTCATTGTTGGCCATAACCCAACAAAATGATTCCTGAAGTCATTCAACTGAAGTCTATACTTTGTTTGTAAATCTATTAATTTTCAGAGTATAAGTTTTGAAAATAACATATTTTAAAACAAGAACATTTGTAACACAATATGACGACTTTAATTGTACAACATCCACGTTTATAAGTCAATATGTACAAAATACTTCATTATATCAGTACTTTGAAATATAGGTACTTATTCATTATTACTTTTTTATTTAGTTCATGGAGTTTTACTCTAGGTTAGGTGCCATTGGGAATACTAAAAACTACGTAGAACGTAAATTAATGAATAATTAGCAGTTGTCAGTCTATTTATAGTCTCAAATCAATTAGACCCTTCCAAATCTTGTCTGAGCTTAGCTTTCATTTGAAAATATTATAAAAATGTAATCTTAACCTTAATATACAAAGAGCTATACTTATTGTTTTGTACTGTTTGAACAAATTTGAAGCTGATTACAGTTGATTTTAAATAACACTGTAACTAAGAAAATGCTTTGTATTTTAATTAGGGACTATTATTTATAGGGAAAACAGTTAAAATAAAAATATAAGTATTATTGTTCAATAACACTATTCATACATCTCAGCAAATATGAAATCTTCATTCTAAAGAGGGATGGGGTGTTTATCTAGAAAAAAAAACCATCTTTGACACAGGCCTGCTCTAAGCTTCATTCGATTTATGATGGGATGCTCACAGGAATAATTGCATCAAACCACCAGTCAAAAAAAATCACTTTAAACCTTCTTAGTAAATAATATTTTATAGAAATAAATTCTTTAAACGTTGACGTTTGTCGTTGATTTATGGTTATTCTGGAGATGTGGTAATAAGTATACACGTTGTCAATAACAGGCATCTCTCAGCATATAAATAACACTAATTAAACCTGAATAACTTTCTTGGATCCCTAAGAAAGTATTTCATTTTACAAGGTTTTAAAAAGATATTCAACATTGGTTTAAGGAAGTTTTAAACTTTTTCTACTCCCTGGAATTATAAAGCATATTCATATTGTATTAAGTGTTTACACGACACAGGAACACATTACACAGTGTAGATAAACAGTACTTGCCATGATCTCAAAAACACATTACATAGTGTAAATAAACAGTACTTGCCATGATCTCAAAAACACATTACACAGTGTAAATAAACAGTACTTGCACTGATCTCAGAAACATATTACATAGTGTAAATAAACAGTACTTGCCATGATCTCAGAAACATATTACACAGTGTAAATAAACAGTACTTGCCATGATCTCAGAACCACATTACACAGTGTAAATAAACAGTACTGTAGCTGATCTTAGAAACACACTACACAGTGTAAATAAATAGAACTGTCACTGATCTTAGAAACACACTACACAGTGTAAATAAACAGTACTTGCCATGATCTCAGAACCACATTACACAGTGTAAATAAACAGTACTTGCACTGATCTTAGAAACACATTACACAGTGTAAATAAACAGTACTTGCCATGATCTCAGAACCACATTACACAGTGTAAATAAACAGTATTTTCACTGATCTCAGAAACATATTACATAGTGTAAATAAACACTACTTGCTCTAATCTCAGAACCACATTACACAGTGTAAATAAACAGTATTTTCACTGATCTAATAAGCACATTACACAGTGTAAATAAACAGTACTTGCACTTATCTCAGAAACACATTACACAGTATAAATAAACGGTACTTGCACTGATCTCAAAAACAATTTACACAGTGTAAATAAACAGTACTTGCACTGATCTTAGAAACACATTACACAGTGTAAATAAACAGTACTTGCACTTATCTCAGAAATAGTTTACACATTAGAAATAAACAGTACTTGCACTGATCTCAGAAACAACTTACACATTATAAATAAACAGTACTTGCACTTATCTCAGAAACAGTTTACACATTAGAAATAAACAGTTCTTTCACTGATCTCAGAAACATATTATATTGTGTAAATAAACACTACTAGCTCTAATCTCAGAACTAAATTACACAGTGTAAATAAACAGTATTTTCACTGATCTCAGAAATATATTACAAAGCGTAAATAAACACTACTTGCTCTAATCTCAGAACCACATTACACAGTGTAAATAAACAGTATTTTCACTGATCTCATAAGTACATTACACAGTGTAAATAAACAGTACTTGCACTGATCTCAGAAACACATTACACAGTGTAAATAAGCATTACTTGCACTGATCTCAGAACCACATTACACAGTGTAAATAAACAGTACTTGCACTTATCAGAAACATATTACATAGTGTAAATAAACAGTACTGGCACTGATCTCAGAAACACATTACACAGTGTAAATAAACAGTACTTGCACTTATCAGAAACATATTACATAGTGTAAATAAACAGTACTTGCACTGATCTCAGAAACACATTACACGGTGTAAATAAACAGTACTTGCACTGATCTCAGAAACACATTACACAGTGTAAATAAACAGTACTTGCACTTATCAGAAACATATTACATAGTGTAAATAAACAGTACTTGCAGTGATCTCAGAAACACATTACACGGTGTAAATAAACAGTACTTGCACTGATCTCAGAAACACATTACACAGTGTAAATAAACAGTACTTGCACTTATCAGAAACACATTACACAGTGTAAATAAACAGTACTTGCACTGATCTCAGAAACACATTACACAGTGTAAATAAACAGTACTTGCACTGATCTCAGAAACACATTACACGGTGTAAATAAACAGTACTTTCACTGATCTCAGAAACACATTACACAGTGTAAATAAACAGTACTTGCACTGATCTCAGAAACATATTACATAGTGTAAATAAACAGTACTTGCACTTATCTCAGAAACACATTACACAGTGTAAATAAACAGTACTTGCACTGATCTCAGAAACACATTACACAGTGTAAATAAACAGTACTTGCACTTATCTCAGAAACACATTACACAGTGTAAATAAACAGTACTTGCACTGATCTCAGAAACACATTACACAGTGTAAATAAACAGTACTTGCACTGATCTCAGAAACACATTACACAGTGTAAATAAACAGTACTTGCACTGATCTCAGAAACACATTACACGGTGTAAATAAACAGTACTTGCACTGATCTCAGAAACACATTACACAGTGTAAATAAACAGTACTTGCACTTATCAGAAACACATTACACAGTGTAAATAAACAGTACTTGCACTTATCAGAAACATATTACATAGTGTAAATAAACAGTACTTGCACTGATCTCAGAAACACATTACACAGTGTAAATAAACAGTACTTGCACTTATCAGAAACATATTACATAGTGTAAATAAACAGTACTTGCACTGATCTCAGAAACACATTACACGGTGTAAATAAACAGTACTTGCACTGATCTCAGAAACACATTACACGGTGTAAATAAACAGTGCTTGCACTGATCTCAGAAACACATTACACGGTGTAAATAAACAGTACTTGCACTGATCTCAGAAACACATTACACGGTGTAAATAAACAGTACTTGCACTTATCAGAAACATATTACATAGTGTAAATAAACAGTACTTGCACTGATCTCAGAAACACATTACACGGTGTAAATAAACAGTACTTGCACTTATCAGAAACATATTACATAGTGTAAATAAACAGTACTTGCACTGATCTCAGAAACACATTACACGGTGTAAATAAACAGTACTTGCACTGATCTCAGAAACACATTACACGGTGTAAATAAACAGTGCTTGCACTGATCTCAGAAACACATTACACATTATAAATAAACAGTACTTTCACTGATCTCAGTAACTCATTACACATTGAAAATAAAACATTACTTGCACTAATTTCAGAAACACGCAGTTACCATGATGAGTCATAACAACGTTTTTTTAGGGAACATTTCAATAAACATTGTATTTTAACCTATTATAATTAGTCGTAATTTTGAATTGAAAACGTCTTCTCAATATTATTTTTTGTGGTCAGCAGAGATCCAGTGCCTTGTAATGTTACCTTTAACAATTTAATTATTATTTGTTATACCTCATTTTATTTTTTTAATAAATAAGGCCACTATAATTTAAAAAGTAAAATATTTAAAATAATTTAAAAAAGTACATCGCAAAATATTTACTGAATTATATTATAAGGCATTTAAAAACATTCATGAATAAGTAGGTCAAATGTAGAACAATTTAGTGTACGTTATGACAAGGCCGTTTGATATTTTGGGTAATATCTGATGATAAATAGTGATATGAATTTTTTATCGTTATATTTCTTTGACATTTTTATTTTAAATTTTTTTTTCTTCTATCAAATGAACAAAAACTTATTCCTAACTTACCTAGCTATATACACCACTATGCTTATAACTCGTTTTTTAACTTTAATATAAGGGAATACAAAAATGAAATGTAGTAATCAACAACTTATATTACAACCTTCAGACATTTGCACAAGCCAGAGATATATGAATTGTCTCACATGTTCAAATTTTGTAAAATTTTCCAGATTATCTGGCAGATCATTAAAAAGTGATGGAATTACATAACTAAGAGAATTTTTTCCATATGAATTACAAAAACGAGGTAGTTTATATCGTTCTAAGTTACGAAAATTGTATTGGGATTTAACGTTGGGAATTTGAAATTTCTTTTCTATATAAAACTTTTGCAACAACTTGTACTTTCTAAATTCTTTCGGATATAGGGTATTACACTGCGCCAACAAAAATACTAAATCGTTATTGTACTGCTTTCTAAATATAGTTTTTAGGGTTCTACGTTGCAGAGATTCTAAGGATAGGGATAGGGTTTTCGATGCTACACCCCAAATTTCTACTCCATAACGTATAATGGACCCGAACATACTTTTATAAATAATCTTTAGGGCATTGAGTGGAAAACTTTTCCTTAAATAGAACAATTTAGCTGAAATAGGTTTTAGTTTCTTAACTATATAATTTATGTGACATTCCCATCTTAGTTTGTTGTCTATTATTATACACAAATAACGTGTTTCTGAGACTACTTTCAGTACACTGCATACGCAAGTGTTTACATTGTTAGTCATGAGGCATTTACAGTCATGATAACGAATGGATGGTATGTGGCCAGGATTATTATGGGATGAGTGGAAATTCATAACTATTGTCTTTTTTGGATTTATAGTCAACTTTTTGTCGTGTGCCCATCTTAATAAAATGTTGAAATCTGACTGCATATAGTTTTGCGCTAAATAGAAGTCCTTACTTGCAACTGTAATAACTGTGTCATCTGCATATATAAAAATATTACCGTAAACCTGAAGCTCAGATAAGCTGTTTACATAAATATTAAACAAAATTGGGCCTAATACGCTTCCTTGTGGTACACTGTGGGTCAAGACTATACTTGTACTGTACGATTCGCAAATTTTTACAATCATAGGTCGCTCTTTTAGATAACTTGCAAACCACGAATACATATTCCCTGTAATTCCTATTTTCTTAAGTTCATCTAGCATGATATTGTGATCGAGTGTATCAAAAGCCTTCGAGTAATCAATAAATACCGCTATTACTTGCTTCCTGTTGTTTAAACTATTATTTATAAAATCAACGAAATCTAATAAAACTGTTTCGGTCCCCTTCCCCTTTTGAAATCCATGCTGGTTTGAGCAAATTATATTATTTTCACTAAGATATTTGTTTAAATAAAAGGAAATTTATTTTTCAAATACCTTCTTATTACTGATAAGATAGCTAGCTATTGGACGATAATTCGATAGTATATTTTTCGGACCAGATTTATATATTGGGCGAATTATAGCTACTTTTAACGGTTCGGGAAATATGCCTTGTGTCATAGAGGCATTTATTATCACTAATTATTTGACTCATTCTATCCGAGCAGTACTGAATATCAGTCACTCGGATTCCATCTGCACCAGGTGATTTTTTTACATTTAAATTCCTTATAATACTATAAATTTTATTTTTATTTGCTTTAGGGATATATAATGAGTGGAGGAGAACTGGGTGAGGTATTGGCACTGGATTGAGTAAGTTTTGCGAACATTTGTGAATATCATGTCCTACACTACTTTAAAAAAAGTTAGCAAACTCATTTTGTAAACCGCCGAGCACGTCTCCGTGACCAAAAGCCCGTATGATGCTCTGGTCTGGGTTATCACGTCTTTTATTACCAATCAAAGAGTTTATGCAATCCCATTTTTTTCTCATGTCTTTTTGAGAAGATTGAAATTTATTAAAAATATATGTTTCCTTGCGTTTAGATATTACATTTTTCACTCTATTTCTTAAATTGATGTACTCTAGTCTATAGTTATTATTAGTAGGTGTATCTTTCCACCTACGAAAAAGTATGTCTCGTTTTTTAACTAAATTAAAAATCTTAAGGTGTAATACTACACAGTATTATAGCTTTATTTTAGCCCAGATTTAGATATGATACCCAATAATAACATGATTTAATACAATGTTATACTTAATATATATGTATTACGCCTTGGCAACTTGCTCCATTGAGGAGCATCATGAATTATGTTTTACATAGGCAATAATCTTTATAATAATTAAAATTAAATATTCAGTATCTACATAAAATAACACTACAAATATAATGTGGGCCGAGTATGTTTTTCTTCAATAACTGTTTATTGAATTTAATATAATGTAAATTGCCAACTGTTTAAGTATAAAAATAAAAATGTTTGAACATACTGTAATTGTAATCCATACGTGTTCAATACAATTCGTTACAATCAATTACAAGAAGTAACGTTTTGTAATAATACTTTTTTAAAATAATACAAGAAAGCAAAGACAGTTTATACTCGTAGTTTTGTTTATATACCTTGAAAAATGAAATGTTTAAATACACAATGGCTATGATAAATTTGTATAGTGTACAGTAAAAGAAGAATAATTGTTTAGATTGTGTTTATAGTAGACAAGTAACAATGACGCTGTGTATGTGTTTTAAATGAGCTTTTAACTCAGATTAGACTTGTTCGGAGGAGGTGTAACTTGTCCAGGTTGATTCATTGTCGGCAATAACTCAACAAGGCTGTTTACCTAAAGCGATTAAACTGTAATCAAGACTAGGGTTTTAAAGTTTATTATTTATTCCTGATTATTTCTAAGATACATCAGTTTAAATTAAGTGTTTTGAGAATAATAATTTTCTAATTTTAAATATGCACATATTTATTACAATATAAAAGTACAATATATACAAACCAATTTATATAATATGTTAAATCTACTCAATTGTCACTACAAAAACTTAATAATAATAACATTTTTACTGTGTCAAACAAAGTACATTGTATTGCAATAGTCATAGTAAATTAAATTATCTAAAATTTTCCATTCATTCATTCCACCAAAGTCACTTTCAAACCTACAATTTTGCATTCAGAGTCATCCATTCGAATTCTATCCATTATACAGCTCTGGTCTGTGTGTTCATAGGGCCACCCAGTTGTGTGCAATAAACGCATCTGTACTATAAAATACTTCTGCAATCAGAACTTGCTTCAGACGCGTTTTGAAAGCCTTGAGCATTGGGGCACTTTTGATCGAATTTGCCAGACTGTTGACAAATTGGGCTCCTGCCTGTGAAGGCAAACGCTCATGAACTACCCAGTTCGGTAGTTGCCCTGCCTCTAGTTGCATAAGAGTGTAAGTCACTACTTCTTTTAAGATTGCACTTTGATTTGAAACAAATGCGCGTATTCAAGATGTAGTGACAGGGTAATATCAACAGTTAAAAGCTTTTGAAAGCTGGTTTGTACGACTCTCTCATGTGCAATTTTGCGATGGTTCGGACTGCCTTTTTTTAAGAATGAAAATTCTAGAAAAGTGTTCGTTTGTGCAACCTCCCCACTTGGTCAATCCATAGGAGAGGTATGGGTAAATTACTCCGTAATAAGCCGTCATCAGTACCTGAGTCGGGCAGTATTCGGATAGTTGTCTCAAGACATAGATGCCTGAGGTTAGTTTTGAACACACACTGTTTACGTGAAAACTTAGTTGTAACAGTAAACTGGATTCAATGTCTGAAATCAATTCCTAAATATAAAATTTGTTTTTGATATGAAACTTAGGTATAAAATCAGAAGAAAATCAAATCCATTCCATTCCATATATGGGATTTAAGACATAAGGATGTAGATTTAGTTATATTGAATTACGTTTTATTTTATAAGGTCCCTTAGTTTATAAAGGAAATTTCTCCATTCCATATATCATTTGTCTCACTCAAAATATATTTAAAGGTTTGTAGTAGAGAAAATAAATCAATAGTAATTGCAAATGGATTGAAGCCAGAAGGATTCAACAATCAAAGAAATGGGTAAAGAAATAAAGAATAAAGTAGGAAACTGGACTAGAATTGAATAAAAAATAACGGTTAGTGATAAATTGTAAGATAAAAAAATAAATATGTATATCTTCACTACAATGCACATTTTAAGCAAAAGTTTTAAGGATAGATTTTAAAGATTCATATTGTCAATAGCTTTAAGCTGAACAATTTACATCCCAATAATATAATCTTCGTATTTATGGGTTAGCCATGGTGGTTGCAATATGTTTAACGTAGGCTAGACTGTATATTCCAATATAATATATTAAAACCAAGTTTATACTTTTTAATAAGAAGGCCAGTAAATATAATTTAGCAAATAATCTACAAAATTATAACCAAACAACAAATTCGTTGATAAAAATGTTGATATTTTGATTGTTAATAAAAATTCTTTACTTTAAATTTATTGGAAGACTTTAATATAGCTAACAAAAATGTAAGGATCATAACAACTTATAGATCAAGGTCAATTTGGATTCTGAGTAAAGTTGTCACAGGAAATTTTTAGCAAATGATGGAGGAAAACAAAACGTATTTATTGACAATTTCATTACAATAGTTACCATTTGATGACCATAATAGCCAACCATAATAAGTTTATTGACCGTGACAAAAGTCAGTATAATAGTAGCATGGGTGTGCACCAGTTACATTCCTTTGTGAATTTCTCCGGTCTGAGGAAGGTAAATGTGGTTTCTGAATATAAACTAAGATAACATTTGCTCAGTCTTTACAGGTATTTTAATAAATATGTGTTGTGTGACGTTCACTACTTTTTTAACTATCTATATCAACAAATAATATGCAAACTACAAAACTAATTATGACAAAAATATTTTTACATTCAGTATGTTATCACTAAATAATCTGTCAATTAAATTATAGATGCTGAAAAAACCATACAATTACTATAACTTTATTTATTTATTCTTGATTAGGGGTGTATTGGAAAACAATATCGATGAGAAATGTATATTAATAGAATCACCAAATACATAAAAATATTTATAAAATAATTTTCTTTTACTGTATATAGTCTTCAAAAATCATATAGGCGATTTAAGATTTCCAAATTCCAAATGTTTATAATATGATAATACTTTGAATGGGACAGAATTGTAATAGAATTAGTAAATTATAGTTCTGCTAATACATCTAATCTAATTGAAAATTAGTCATAGATTTAGTTTAGTCAAACTTTCTATACGAATTTAAAAATTTGAATGAAGCATATTCTGAAATTTTTACGGTTCAAAAGTACATCCTGACAGACTTAAATAAAAGAAACCACACTACAAGAGACTTGATGATACAAGAAAACTTGCTCCTTTTAAACTGGCAGCAGTTTTCAAAAAATAAACCGTTTGAACTTTGGTGTTTGATATGTGACTTAATTTATACGTGAAACGTTTTTAATGTGTATAATTTGCCTTAATCTCAAGAGAAATTTCCTTTATAAACTAAGGGACCTTATAAAATAAACCGTAATTCAATGTAACTAAATCTACATCCTTATGTCTTAAATTTTGTTTTATAACATAAGTTTAGTTTTTATCACTGTCAATACTCTACCTAACATTTATCTTAAACAAGTTTTTTACAGCTATTTTAACATTAATTCTATAATCCATGGAATTAATGTTAACATGGGGCTTCTAGGTATTTTCTTTAATCGAACCAGTAATGGTACAAATGTTTTACAGTTTTAACAATTAATGTTTATTGAAATTTGTTGGGTTAATGTCATTTAATTTTTATTTCTACATATGGGATTAAATTACCTTGAATTTTAAACCAAGTTTTCAAATTCTGCCAGGTACTTTTAAATACAGTTGGTACATTGAATAATTAGAAGTAAGGGCGTAATACCTCTTGTCATAAACTAATAATGATTTATTTTCTTTCATTAAATGCCTTTAACTTATGTAAAATATGATTAAAACATCACTGAGTTTGAGTTACGAAATAAGTGATATGTGAAGGCCGAATCACACGTTCCTACACAGGACAGCCGACGTCAAAGACATGGCAACAAAGATGATGGTACTGTGGCTAAATGAATTATGATTACAATATTATACTTGTGAATTATAAACTCGGTGTGTAAAAAACCAAAGCACATAAGTAAGATGACATTTAAACATAATAAGACTATTGTAAATGAGATAAACTGGAACTTTTAAAAACAAAACAACCGAAAATATATTATTATCGAGTCTGCCATCTTTAGCAATTTCTGTAGCTGTTATTCACTCTATTCACATAAATGAAATGTCCTATGCAATGTGATCAGAAGATTGTCCCCGTAATATTATCAAATCCAAATCTTTGAAACATTTAGTACTAACAAGTTAATGAGTTAGTTACTACAATTTTTAAAATAAAAACTTGTTTTATTTTCATATGCTCACTCACTCACACACACACACACACACACACACACACACACACACACACACACACACACACACACACACACACACACACACACACACACACACACACACACACACACACACACACACACACACACACACACACACACACACACACACACACACACACACACACACACACACACACACACACACACACACACACACACACACACACACACACACACACACACACACACACACACACACACACACACACACACACACACACACACGCACGCACGCACACGCACACGCACACGCACACGTACACGTACACGCACACGCACATATATATACATATAAATAACAATCAAATATTCCCAACAAAGCAAAAAAAGTTAATTTAATTTAATCTAATTCAAATTAAATCCCTCAATTTGAAGTAGTGACTTTTAAGACAAAGTTTTGGCTAATTTGTCTTCGATCATGAATATTGAACTTAAATCCAACCAAGACTAATAATTCCAACTAATAACCCGCAATGTATAATCAATGAGTTGTTAATTTAATACAACAGTCCCTTAATTCATTTGACTACAATAGCAAGTGATACATATATTTACTACACACATATAACCATCAGTTTAAGTGTATACGGTTCAAAATCACAATTTTTATTATATATTTCTTCAAAAACGACATATTAACATTATTTTGCGTTTTTTATTAACGTATTTGAAATTGATTAATAAGTACTTTTAATTAATTATCATACAGTTACTATCCAATTTTGATTTAAACTACTAAATATATTTGAGGGTATTAAATTATGAAACAAAGATAGGCACAATTTCCACCAGTTGTAGTGACGATATTCAAGGCTGTAATATAATCATTACTCGCATAATCATTAATATTATCATATAGAAAACCACAAAGAAAACGCACGCACGCACGCACGCACGCGTAACCCACCCGCCCACCCATACACGTACAGTGGTATTAACCCACCCGCCCACCCATACACATACAGTGGTATTAACCCACCCTCTCACCCATACACGTACAGTGGTATTAAACCACCCGCCCACCCATACACGTACAGTGGTATTAACCCATCCACCCACCCATACACATACAGTGGTATTAATGTCAATCAATGTCAATGCCACTGTACGTGTATGGGCGGGAGGGTGGGTCAATGCCACTGTACGTGTATGGGTGGGCGGGTGGGTAATGCCACTGTACGTGTAAGTAGGTTAGGTTAGGTACAATGTAATTTACCCATTGTACGGATCAAAGCAACTTTTAACGATATGTCCTTAAAATGACAGACCACTAAAGTAAACCCTCAGAATTGTATATTTTAACTCAACAAGGAATATTGTCAATAAGAATAATTACAAAGTACACAACAATCAAAATGAAGCAATAGTCTGTCGAACAGAGCTTATTTTATATACAGTAATATATAAAATAAGCTGGTTTTATTTTGTATATTACACACACTCAGAAGTTTTATTATTTGCTCTGTTTGTGTTGCGATATGAAAATGTAATATGATATCTTTGACCCACAACAAGTGAGTTAGTTACAACAAGTTAATGAGTTCAGGATAACACCAATAATGAGTTTTACTAACAAAATAAATCTCGTGAAACAGCTGGCAGATAACCCTACAACAGGAAATGCAAATTTACTTCCGGCAGATCGTTTTATTGAGAGAGCTCTTTCCACGTATGACCCAAGCCCACAAGTGTATGCCGGTACAATAGACATCGGGGGGGGGGGGAACTTGTTTGTGTGGATTATTCCTCTCGGCTGTTATTTTCCCTTAATTTCTTTTCGTGATTATTGATAGTACTGTGTGGACATATTTTAATAGTTTATAAAAGGTGAAAATAAACAAGAAATATTAAAGGTGCGTTTTTAACTACCTTGTATAATTTGCACGATTAATCTAGGTTACATATTCATTTCAATTTGTATGTCTGTGACATGATAATGTTTGTCATTATTTTTCGTATCCATACATATTTTCTTTAAATACAAACTTATAAAATTATTTAAATATTTAGATTTTTCCTCCGTTATTCAAACAGTTCCTATTATTGCATATATCCTGTTCCAAGTGTCTGGTGACTAGTTAAATATCCAAAAATTTAGTTTTAAATTCAAAATAGAGTTTTTAGAATACTCCATATAGATAAATATATAATACTGTCAAGTTTATGAAACAACCATCGCACGTAAATATTAAAACGTAAAGTTTAATTCTACAGTCCAAGTTTCTTTAAGAGCACTTCAGTTCTAAAGTTGGAGAGTCTTGTTATTTTTATCGTGAGCACAATCTAGAACATATTGAAGTGTCTTCCTTATTTTAATATTAGAGTTGTAAGATTTCAGTGGTTATAAAATGTGTAACAATCCAGTAAACGATTAGTTCATTAAATGTGACGGTAATCATCATTATGGTATAGCAGGACATCCTTTAATATGTTGCTTGTTGTAAGTACGGTTTTTGTACTATCAAAACTAATAAAAACAAAGAACCCAAATAAAAAAGTGTATCAAAATCAGGGTTCGTTAAAAAAAAGGTGTTTATAGTAAATTCTAGTTTTACATTCAAGCTATTTCTAATTGAAATCATTAACAACATATGAACAAGGTCCAAACATAACAATTTTATGAATTTGAATTTGCTGCAAATAGCTATAAAACAATTACTTAAACTTAACTCATTGTTATGTCCAAATTTAATAATAATATCTAGTAAATAGTAATTTCTTTGGTTTTGCAATCTCAGTTTATATTTATTTTTTACTATTTAATTTTTTCCCCTAGCAATTTACGAAACTAATTTTTATCATATGCAATTGTTTAAATTTTACTTTAGACTATATAATATCTCTATAATACACATAGAGTTCCTCACACAGTTCTCTCATAAAAATATTTATGTTATATTCATGAATTTGTCAGAATTTCCTACGATTTTTGTCCTGAGTATTGTTTTATGTATATACATATGTGTGTGTATATAAAACCATGTCACCACGACCTTTCACAACTCATCTGTATAGCTTTATATACCTCATACATATTAAAAGTATAACTTTGTTCAGTTTTATATTTGTAACATACAAGACGAAATAAAATTAAAGAAATAAATGTATGTATAACCGAACTAATGAGGTATAGAAGATGATATTTATAATTGAATACATGATGTACGTTTCTATTTTGTGAAATAGCTAAAGAATGTGCTTTCTAAATAGCCTTTTTATAATCCGTTCCAAAATAAAAATATTAAATATTACAGCATGCGGGTATTTGGTGCACACATTTCTTTACCAACCTAAATAATTATAATTATCGACTTCTGTATTAGTTTATCATTTTCCTCCCTGCCTGTTCCCTCTAAAGGTGATTGTGCATTAACTTTCATTTTTATTACATCAGTATTGGGATTCAGAGTGTTTTATAAAACTAATAAAATTTTTTTAAACAATAACGCATGGAAAGTGAGATGACAGTTTCATTTAGGATTATCATATAATTAAACTGCATACTAACCATGTTCAATTATTTAATTTGGATTGACAATGGGCAAATATTTAATTGAAAATTTATTTTTACCACATATTTATTTATTCATTTTGTTTTATTAGCCTCCAGAACTTTTATATTATAGAAATAATACTGGTTAAATTACCTTTTTTCTGTCAACAGTTCTTCAAACATAATCTGCTATGTACATTTCGAAGCATAAAGCTTCATCATCAGGCTTTTCAAAAACGTCACTTAAAAACACTAAAAACACTAAAAACATTAAAAACATTTAAACATATTAAAATAACACATTTGCCGGCCGGCGATAGACACCAACTCTTGCTCTTTGAGTTGGTGTCTATCGCCGGCCGGCAAATGTGTTATTTTAATATGTTTAAATGTTTAAATGTTTTTAATGTTTTTAGTGTTTTTAAGTGACGTTTTTGAAAAGCCTGATGATGAAGCTTTATGCTTCGAAATGTACATAGCAGATTATGTTTGAAGAACTGTTGACAGAAAAAAGGTAATTTAACCAGTATTATTTCTATATTTATTTATCTAAAGTTTTAATAATCTCTTTTGTTACATCATTTAGAAAAACAAACTAGCATTATAATATATATGGTAAAAACAAATTATGATGTTTTTACCATAATTAGTAATGTTTACAAAATATATTGCTCAGCTATTTATAATTCGATTTTATCAAACAAAATATCGTTGAATTTTTCTTTTATTCTACATTATTTATCTTTTGACAAAATTTGTTGTATTCATAACTGTTTTCATGAAATTTGACATTAAACATTTAAAATAACTACATCTTGAAACGGCTTTAGTTACAGCAAAGAAATTTTAAAGATTCATTTTACTTACTACGACACACATGAAGCCAACACTTGAGCCACCTTTGAAAACAATTTTAATTACCATATCTTGTTTGATGGATGGGGACAATATAAATTGTCTTCTTTGTTCTGTGCTCATTCTAACGTCTTTGATTGTTAATAAAAATTACCATCCTCTCCTCTAACAAAAAACTATACATTGATAGGTTTACTAGTACAGTATACAGTAAATTAATTAAGCGCGTAAAAATAGAAAATGGAAGATACAATTTATTGAAAACACTATAAGCTTGTTTAAAAGTACCTTTCTTATCGTAAATGTGTAGTAAAAAAGGAATTATTTCACGCAATCTTTAGTCTAATAAACCAAGAATTAGACTTCTAAGCAAAGAAATAAGTCACTTAATGGTCACATTGGAGATCGAACCAGTGCCCCAGCTTAGAGGCAAGTCAGCACTTTACATTAGCTAAAGCCGATCGAACCAGTGCCCCAGCTTAGAGGCAAGTCAGCACCTTACATTAGCTAAAGCCGGTCGAACCAGTGCCCCAGCTTAGAGGCAAGTCAGCAACTTACATTAGTTAAAGCCGATCGAAGCAGTGCTCCAGCTTAGAGGCAACTCAGCACCTTACATTAGCTAAAGCCGATCGAACCAGTGCCCAGCTTAGAGGCAAGTCAGCACCTTACATTAGCTAAAGCCGATCGAACCAGTGCCCCAGCTTAGAGGCAAGTCAGCAACTTACATTAGCTAAAGCCGATCGAACCAGTGCCCCAGCTTAGAGGCAACTCAGCACCTTACATTAGCTAAAGCCGATCGAACCAGTGCCCAGCTTAGAGGCAAGTCAGCACCTTACATTACCTAAAGCCGATCGAACCAGTGCCCGAGCTTAGAGGCAAGTCAGCACCTTAAATTAGCTAAAGCTGATCGAACCAGTGCCCCAGCTTAGAGGCAACTCAGCACCTTACATTATCTAAAGCCGATCAAACCAGTGCCCCAGCTTAGAGGCAAGTCAGCACCTTACATTAGCTAAAGCCGATCGAACCAGTGCCCAGCTTAGAGGCAAGTCAGCACCTTACATTAGCTAAAGCCGATCGAACCAGTGCCCATCTTAGAGGCAAGTCAGCACCTTACATTAGCTAAAGCCGATTGAACCAGTGCCCCAGCTTAGAGGCAAGTCAGAACCTTACATTAGCTAAAGCCGATCGAACCAGTGCCCAGCTTAGAGGCAAGTCAGCACCTTACATTATCTAAAGCCGATCGAACCAGTGCCCAGCTTAGAGGCAAGTCAGCACCTTACATTAGCTAAAGCCGATCGAACCAGTGCCCGAGCTTAGAGGCAAGTCAGCACCTTAAATTAGCTAAAGCTGATCGAACCATTGCCCCAGCTTAGAGGCAACTCAGCACCTTACATTATCTAAAGCCGATCAAACCAGTGCCCCAGCTTAGAGGCAAGTCAGCACCTTACATTAGCTAAAGCCGATCAAACCAGTGCCCCAGCTTAGAGGCAACTCAGCACCTTACATTAGCTAAAGCTGATCGAACCAGTGCCCCAGCTTAGAGGCAACTCAGCACCTTACATTAGCTAAAGCCGATCGAAGCAGTGCCCCAGCTTAGAGGCAAGTCAGCACCTTACATTAGCTAAAGCCGATCGAACCAGTACCCCAGCTTAGAGGCAAGTCAGCACCTTACATTAGCTAAAGCCGATTGAACCAGTGCCCCAGCTTAGAGGCAAGTCAGAACCTTACATTAGCTAAAGCCGATCGAACCAGTGCCCAGCTTAGAGGCTAGTCAGCACCTTACATTAGCTAAAGCCGATCGAACCAGTGCCCAGCTTAGAGGCAAGTCAGCACCTTACATTAGCTAAAGCCGATCGAACCAGTGCCCAGCTTAGAGGCAAGTCAGCACCTTACATTAGCTAAAGCCGATACTTATTTTCTAATAACGTGCTCTTAAAATGTTTTGACGAAAGTTGTTTATATTTAAATGAAATTAAATGGGGATCTCTTTTACAATTTTTAAAGTTATGGTTTATTTTATATTACATTGTAGAGTTAAAATAAAACTGTTCATGGACAAACAATATTTATTTTCTTTAGTGTATCTTAAATAGGTTTGTGTTAATTCAAATGTAATGTAATATATGGTTAGCATTTCGACGTTTCTCACTAATCTAGCTTATAACGTCTTAAAACATACCTAATTAAAAATAGACACTTAGTAAATGCTATCTAATGAAATCTACCTCTTACTAATTAAATATAACTGTTACATTTTTATATCACCAAATCATCATTTAGTCAAAGGCATATTAACTTGCATACTTGAACAATTGCATGGTTGAATACAAAACGTATCATGTCTATACCAGTATGATCCACTTCTATAACTTGTTATTTTTGAATTCATCCTTTAAAAAAATAGGTCGAATGGCAAGGTAGCAATAAAAACTACCTCGAATTCTAGACAATCATAAAAAATAAACGTGTGGAAATCGTTATTTATAAAAGACACTTATAAAGTTTGCACTTACATTTAATATAATATTAAGCTTAGGTTTATCACATACCATATACCGCACACAGGAATGGTAGTTTTGTGATAGGTAAATACATTTGGATAAAGTAGACCTGATTCTCAAATCGATATAAAATGACGATCTTAAACAAGAGTAGGCCTACCAACGGGTTATTGGTTTGGTAACTTTTGCCATTTACACCCTGGAATTAACCTCTTATTAGGCTTTATTTCCCTGGAGGGGTGGATACAATAAAGGGCAATACTCTATCCTATAACTATCCATGAAAGTGCTGCTACACTGATGGGTGTCGCTTATTTATTGTCGTTTAATATTTATTTAATTCAAAGAATTCAAATTAATTATTTGAGTTACTGCTATAAATACTCAAACTTTAAAATATATTATTATATTTTGACACTATACTGTTGCAGTATACTACCACTTTATGTCAAATATTTCATTTGTGAGCAGTAATTTGTAGGCAGTGCATATTTTTAGGAACAAAAAAATTTTTAAAATTATATTCAAGTAAAAGACCACTTTTTAAACACGTCTTTATAACTGTGAATAAAGCTATGTAAACGAAGTATAATATATAACGTAGGTTGTTTGGTTTTTGAACATTTTATGTCTTTGACAATGTATCCTTGTTAAATTACTACTTAGATCATAAACAAAGTTTAATTGTAGAACAAAGGTTACTTCACAGTATGAATAAGTTTACATATAAATGTTTTGATTATATTTTCTTTCCTCCTCTATTTATCAATGAAAAGCACATACACTTTAGGAGCTTTAGCTTCAAAGTAAAACGTATATTAATAACTGAAAACCCGTAGTTTTATTTGAATTAATATTTCCTTAATACGCGTCTTTGAGAAATTAAAATTATGTCCTCACAAACAGTTTCCTGAAATTAATTATACCATTATTTCAATTTATTTAGTTTATTTGTTTTTTTTCTTTTGCTCAGCTGTTTATGTTGATCACAAGACTTTCTCTCAACTGTATTTGACGAGTGAAGTAACATCTGCCTGCTCAGTTAGGGATTGTTACTCACCTTGGACCTAGAGCCCCACAGTCATACGCCATCAGGCCAGCAATTTATACACGCAGTAGATCTTAAACTGGAGTTTTAGCCTCTAAACAATGATTAAAGAGATTTTTTTTTAATTGAATCTCAAATTGATATAATGTAAGACTATGATTTACTCATTCAATCAGTGGGAAAAAACATCAAATAATAATTATAAGTCATAAAACAATCCTTGCCATTATAAGTTCTATATGGCAGGGAATTAAAATATATTTTCAAAGGTGTAAGGTTGAAGCGTATTTACGAAATATCCACTAATACATAGTTTTTTCTTTAATAACATACACTGTTACTGGAACATAATCGTTTCATATTTCCAACATGATTGCTATATTATGATTAAACTGTAATCAGAGGATTAAATAAAAACTGTTCTCATTAGTAACATTGAATATCGAAGAAAACTTAAGTAAATAGGTGAAGTAAATGAAGTTTATATAGGGGTTTGAGTCTAATCTGATATTTTGTATAAACGTCAATGAGTTGGGGCTTTAAAGTTAAATTATTTAATTTGTTAAGGTGACTGTTGATATTTGGCATTTATATCCCGAAATCATAGAACAACTTTATGAATTCTTTTACACCACATGAACGATATTTGTAACATTAAAACAACCTATTTCTACAAGATAAGAACGAAAAATAAAAATTATGGAAGGATTTAAATTTTTTTTTTAGATTAGTATACAACCAAAAATGCTTCAGTTAAAAATAAATCTACGACCATTGTAATGTGTAACGTGACCATTTTAATGCTGCTACCACTGAAAAAATCACGGGATTTTCTTTTCAATTGAACTATAACACGATGCTTCATGTTAAGGAAACTATACTAAATAAAGTAGCTGTGCAATGTGATTGAAAGTTCCTAGGATTTGAACATTACCGTTGGGCATTACTTTAACCCTATTACTCGTAGTTGTGTTTTTTGTGTGTTTTTTTATAAAAGAAATAATAGTGTAATGTATTTAGACTAGCACTTTGTACACATGCCACACATACTTCAAAATGCTAGGAAATGTATTAAAATATTTTTCATTTTATTTAAACTACTGAATTGTTGTGACTAACAAGTACATTTCTTCTATAGTGTACTTGAACCCCCTCCCACCCAGCCCATACACGCACAGTGGTGATGGCCCTCCCACCACCCATACACGCACAGAATTTTCATACACGGATATTAAGAAAATTCTGGAATATGTTTTGTACTGAGGCCCCTCAACAATAGAACAGTTGCGTTCAAAACAATGGAAGACTATTGTAGAGCTCATACAACAATTTAAATATTTTAAAGTGTAGCTTAATTTGATTCCTTGTTAATTCCTATATCGAAGTCTTCGACTACAACGACAATTACTACTTGAATCAATAACTCGTACTTTAAAAGTTTATATTTTTGTTTTCATGGAATGCCATAAAATAACTTATTAGGCATCAAACTCATAACTCAAATTATACAAAAATTGATTCATGATTATGAAAATACACTAACCAAAATGGCAATTAACTGCAGAATAGATGAAAAATAGTTTCTCATTGCATATTGTGCAGGTAAGTGAATATAACAGTTATGTGAAGTTGAAATAAACGAGTCAGTTTTATGGCTGTCTTTTATCTGCACTATCTTTTAATTATATTCCTCTTTCACTGTAATAGGTAATTCACCTATTTTATTTTGTTCCATATAGTGCGGATTAATCAGCATCTATACTTCTACCTCTACATTCCTTGCAAGAAAGTGAATATTTGTAATTGGCTGTTTGGGTATTATTAACCATTTGAATAATATCAGGAACTTACGTCGTAAGAACTAAGATGAAAACGTTATTTAAACCAGGATTATATAACATTATATTGGCAGTTGGAATCTTTTCAAAATTATAATCCTAAAAATACATGCAAAAATAAGTATATAGTTCTACCAAAGTCTCAATTTAGCTAACACACATTGAGACAGAATGGTTTATATATTTTATGGACTATTTAATATCTATATCTTAGTATTCTTTATCTGATAAAGATACGATTCTTTATTCTTTATAGGTATTCTGCATTTACAACATAAATTCAATTTGAAGATTTACCATAACACTATTTACTAATGACACCATCAATGGTAATGATTCTATCGTTGGTATATAAAACTGTAGGTAAGTTTGGGGCGAGTATTTAACAGTGTCTGCCCAATTAGCATGACAAAAAAGTATTTATAAATTGATTATAGATCACAGTTTGCGATATTTAAAACTATATTTTTATTATTTTTAGATATTATTGAAAGCTAAAAATACCGGGTGTTCTAAAAGTCTGGAATCCCCTTAATATTTTACTATATAATATATTCGTCCTGTGTATGAAGTCTAAAAAAGTCTTAAATGTAAGGTCATTGTTAGAGAAACACATTGCCGCAACCCCGACTGAAAAAGGCATATTCGTTTGGAAATAGCAGCCTCTAAAAGTTTAGCCTCATTTGAACTTTGAAAGGTAACTATTTCCAAACGAATTGTCCTTTTTTAGTCGGGGTTCCAGCAATGTGTTCCTCTAACAATGAAATTTAAAATGAGGTATAATTCGATCTAATCATAGGAATAGCAGCCTCTTCAAAGGTCAAATGAGTCTAAAACTTTAGAGACTGTTATTTCCAAACGAATATGCCTTTTTCAGTCGGGGTTGCGGCAATGTGTTTCTCTAACAATAACCTTTGAATTTAGGTTTAACTCGACCTATGCTTACATTTAAGATTTTTCATATTTTCTCCACAGGACGTCCCCCCAAAGCGAAAAAGGACAGTTTAAACGATCAAAACGTCAGTAACTACAGTGAATGCGTAATCCTAGAGTTTCATTGCTATGCATTGAACAATAAAATACATATTAAGGGATTTCCAGACTTTTTGAACACCCGGGTATTATTATTTACAATGAAGTTTTATGTTCTTATGGTGATTTAAATAGATGTAATTATATTGATTATTAGTACCTTTGTAAATTCATAAATTTAACTTAAAATTAATTGTTAAATTATCATGTTGAAATTAAATGAAAACAAATTATGACAATATATCACAAGAATAAAATTTTTTTGACTTAAAATATGTTCAAAATGCAGTGGGATTTTTATTTATTAAGATTTGTTTGGAATTAAATTCAGATAAGAAACAACTGTATTTCGTAATTTATTAATTAGAATTTAACGAAATATATTGGAAAATATGTTTATGATTATTTTATTTAACAGCTACAATATATTACCAAAAGAAATATGTTTTTTAATGCATTCTAGTCACTGTTTCCAGATTGGTTAGCCTTACAAGTAATTTGCAAAAGTTTCACAGTACCAAATTACACAAGAGCACTTCAGTTCTCGACTTGAAGAGTCTTGTTATTTTATTACGAACAAATCTAGGACAAATGAAATATGTCGTTTATTTTTACCCAGGAATGGTAAATACTTCGTTATTAAAAATACAATAATATTCATAAATTTATAGAAAAATGTATGAACTCATGCAAGTCTTTCCTTGGCTTAAAATATTACCAAAACATAACAATAAAATTAAAAACAATAATAGGTTTTTTTGGAGAAAACAATTTATACATGTATTACACAATGAATTAACAAAATTTTACTGAACACGATTAGTAAGGACTTCAGAATTATTATGATAGTCTTTAATGGTAATCTGTTTATTTAAATAGTCAAGTGGGTTTACCATTACTCACGTCATTTATTAGTTTTTCAAATATTGCAATAATTTCATCAATAAAATACATATCTAACTTTACATGTATTTCCGTACTTTCTAGGAATAATGAGTTCTCCTCTTTAAAAATGTATGATAGGGTATAAAATGCAAAATGAATAGTCCATGTATGAAGGAGAGGGTGGCAATTATATAACCATTAATAAATATGTTTTAACCAAAACTTTATTAGTAGCGGTCTGAAATAAAATGTCTGTTAAATTTTATAAATTACTTTTAAACTTAAAATTTAAAAAAGTTTTTCTTTTTTCTACCCCGGGGGAAAGGGAAAAACAAATTAAAAAAAGAAATTTTTACTGAAAATAAATTTTTAAAAAAATTTAATTTGAAAGCAAATATTCATTTGATTAACCGAGCTTTTAACAGGGAAAAAAACTGTTTAAATTGTCCCCCCATTTTTAAAAAAAAACCCAAAAGTTTTTTAATTTGACAATAGTTAGTTTTTTTTTCTTTTAAAAGGGAAAAATTTTTTAGCAGAAAACCTCTAAATAGGATGCAGGTAGCAAACACTTTTTGCCATATCAATATCACAAAACCTAATTAAAAGGGGGGGTTTTAAATATAAATATCTGGTTTTGAATTTTTTTAAAGCTTTTTTAAATACAAAAAAATTTAAAAAAAAAAAATATTCTTAGGGTCAAAAGGGAAATTTGGGACCCATTCAGGATTTGCTCTTCTTTGTGGGACATGTGTTTTCGCACCAATGAGATAAAAAAATAAGTATTTAAACAAATAATACAGAGAGATGAATTGATTTTCATGAAAATAGCTTTGTTAGTGGATGTTATTTTTTTCGTGAAAATTTACTTTAGGACCGTACTTTTATTTTGTAAACCCTACAGATATTCAATTTGATGCAAATAATAGTAGTTTTGATGATCAATACCTACGAATCGTCAGTTTATAATTTCAATATTATAATATAAAAAGCAACTATTAATTTAATATAGATAAAACAAGGCAATAAAATAAAAGATAAACTAAAGATCTCACCACGGAGTGTTTAAAATTTAACACCAGCAACATATCTGAATAATTGTAAGCTAGTTAACAGTTTGAACATTGTATGCTTCAATGAGTTTTTTTCTAAAAATTAAACATTTTAACCCTAGTACAATACAAATTTTAAAGTATATTTAAAAATTTCCCAAAATTTTTTAAGGTTTTTAAAGAGTTCTGTTAATGGAATTGTTTGAACATTATTTAAAAAATTGTAAGTTAATTTTTAAAGAATATACAAAGAAAAATAGATAGTACATAACGTAACCAAATATTACGACTGTTCTCCTCGAAAAACAAATTTTTTTGGGTACGAAGGGCGTAAACAAATTGGGAAAAAATAATGTTTTAAATTCACCAAACCCTTTTTTTAAATTTTAAGTGGAAGAAAGTTTTCAATACTTTAGTATGATTCACCTGAAAGTTTTGTGAAAAGCACAAATGTTCAATACTTTTCAAATCATTGGCTATAATCAACTTTTAGAAAAACCATTGTTATTTTCCCCCTAAAGGATGTACACAGAAAGCAGCAGTCATAGCGTTTTAATGAAATTCCCTTTTTTGGATGATTTTTAAAGGGCAACCCCGCTAGGTGAAATTTTAGGGGGGGTAAAACTAAGTAGCTGACACTATACATAGAGAATGTAAATAGGGGAAAAATTTTTTCCAGCATTAAAAAACAAAATTTTCAACCCAAACCCTTCAATAACCCAATTTTAAAAAAAGATTTTTAAATGCCAAAAAATAGCTTTCAGTTATGACTGAAAGTGTAAAACCTGAAGCTTTTTTTTCTAGCAATTTTGTGAGTATTTCATTTTGAGAAATTTTGAGAAGGGTTAAAGGACATTTGAGCACCTTTTTTTGGCCAGAGGGATATTAGGTGTGGGAAGGGGGAGGGGGAAAGAGGGAATATGTATTTAAAATTTTTTAATTACGTTTTAAAATAAAACTAACAAAGAAAATTAATTTCCCAAGTAAAGAAAATTTCCTTTTCAATGATAGTATAAAAAATTTTCTTTCCCAAAAAATTTTTAAACAAGTTTGGGGAGGGAAGGTGAGGGATTGTATGATCATAATTTCGCTGTAATGACCAAAAAAAATTTTCCCAAGACGACGAAACTCGTTTTGGGAAACATTTTTGTAAAAACCAAGGGGGCTGAGGTTGGGGTTTTTTTTAGCCCGTTTTCCCCCTCGTAAACCCCAGAAGTCTTTTTCCCCATTAAAATTTTCGTGTTACACTCCCACGAAAAAAATTTATGGTCTAAATCAAATTTTCCCTTAATTTTAAAAATTACAGAGCATAATATAAAAAATATTAAATTATTTTTGTAAAGAATAACGACTAATATTGAGTTTGGAAAACAACATTTTAAAAATTTCTATAAAATTTTAAAAAACAAAAAAAGGGCCCTTTGGGAAAAAAATTTAAATTTAAATTTTTGTAAAAACCTTAATTAAAAGTATTTTTTGAACACCCCTTTTTTTACTTTGCCTATAACGGCTACACACGATAAAATCAAATTTTAAAAACACCCAAAGTTTTCAAACAAGGGGTGAACCAAAGTTGATTTCTTTTGTTACAGACATGTTAAAACAATATAAAATATCTTTTCCAGGCTTGTAATAAGAATTTTTTTTGTCTTATCATTTTAAAAATTGCGTAGTTGGAAAAATAATGTATTAAAAAAGTTATAGCATTATATATCTTAATATTTGTGCTACAATTCACAATATGCGCAATTGTAGCAAACGTACGGTGGTATTGGCCCACTCTCCCAGCCATACACGTACGGTGGTATTGGCGCACCCTCCCAGCCATACACGTACGGTGGTATTGGCCTACCCTCCCAGCCATACACGTACGGTGGTATTGGCCCACCCTCCCAGCCATACACGTACGGTGGTATTGGCCTACCCTCCCAGCCATACACGTACAGTGGTATTGGCCCACCCTCCCAGCCATACACGTACGGTGGTATTGGCCTACCCTCCCACCCATACACGTACGGTGGTATTGGCCCACCCTCCCAGCCATACACGTACGGTGGTATTGGCGCACCCTCCCAGCCATACACGTACGGTGGTATTGGCCTACCCTCCCACCCATACACATACGGTGGTATTGGCCTACCCTCCCAGCCATACACGTACGGTGGTATTGGCGCACCCTCCCAGCCATACACGTACAGTGGTATTGGCCCACCCTCCCAGCCATACACGTACGGTGGTATTGGCCCACCCTCCCAGCCATACACGTACGGTGGTATTGGCCTACCCTCCCAGCCATACACGTACAGTGGTACCTACCCACCCCGCAGTAGGTCTTTGGGGAAATCTTAGGCATTTATGTTCAATTGAAAAACAACATAGCCATAAATATTATCATAGTCAATGTCAGTCAACAATTGTCAGTAATGTAAAGTTATGTACTAATTACATATCCTATTTATTTTAAGTGTAAATTTGTAGAATTGACATTCCATGGCATTAATCATAGTAATTACAGTATAAATAGTTTATTCTGATATATTACTGATCATAGAGATGTAACCAATTATGGCCATATTAAATTATTACTTTTACATTATGTAGTAATCATAGTAGTTACAGTATAAATAGTTTATTCTGATATGTTACTGATCCTGGAGATGTAACCATTTATGGGCATATTAAATTATTACTTTTACATTCTGTAGTAATAATAGTAGTTACAGTATAAATAGTTTATTCTGATATATTACTGGTCCTAGAGATGTAACCATTTATGGGCATATTAAATTATTACTTTTATTCTCATACTCAAATTAAATGAATGGGTATTATTATTTCATAATGAAACCTTAACTCTCTTGAAAGTGCAACTATAATTCACCCTCCTTACAGCTTTCTTCGATAAAAGAATAAACTACATATAAATAACTATGAATAAATTATATCAGTACAGAGGGAAATGTAACTTTTAGTGTAAATAACTGACTTTAATATGATGATTAGAAATACACGCATGACTATAAGAATGTTTATGTAGAAAGGAAATTAAAAATGTTTCTATATAAACGTTCATAAGTATTGAGACTTTTAGCAGATAGTCTGCAGTGGAACATGTTTTATTTAATGAAACATGTTTGCATGTCTTTTTATCCTTCTAACATTGATAAAGGGAAGAAACAGTTATAAAGAAGGACATTTAGAGCCATCACAAAGGAAATGTTAATTAATTTAGTAGAAAGCT
Source organism: Stictocephala bisonia (assembly GCA_035578905.1). Lineage (NCBI taxonomy): Eukaryota > Metazoa > Arthropoda > Insecta > Hemiptera > Membracidae > Stictocephala > Stictocephala bisonia. Next base: position 65,379 of record JAQJVL010001112.1, read on the forward strand.
GTAAGAGGCTTAATTAGAAGACATCTTCACACTGTAGGCAGTCTTTTATTTGTTCCTTTAAATCTTGCAGTCCACTCAACTACTAACAATTGGTTTCAATGATTAATCTGCTTTGGGAATTCGTTAGTAAAACAAAACAGAGTAACTTAGACACCAATATATATGATTTTATTTACGATTTGATAGTATTTAATAAGTATCATTTAGCAAACCAAACCTGAAATTATGTACAACACAATTTAAAACACATCTTGTGAATAGTGATAGTAAATAATTAAGTTAGTTAATTTGTTATGAATACAATATAAATAATACACGTTTAGTTTTTATGCTTAGAAATACTTTTTGTATATACTAAGAATAACTGTCAATGTAACTGTACGTGTATAGATTTTGGAGGGGGCCAATACTACTATAGGTGTATGAGTGGGTTGATAACTACCACTGAATATGTATGGGTAGGTCAAGATCACTGTACGTGTATGAGTGTGGAGAGGTTGTTGAAGACTACTGTTCGTGTATGAGTGGGTAGAGGTTGGTCAATGCAACTGTAAGTGTATGGATTTTGGAGGGGGCCAATACTACTATAGGTGTTTGGGTGGGTTGGTCACTGCCACTGTATGTGTATGGGTAGGTCAAGACCACTATACGTGTATGGGTGTGGAGAGGTTGGTGAACACCACTGTACGTGTATGAGTGGAGAGGGGTTGGACAATGCCACTGTATATGTATGGATGTTGGAGGGGGCCAACACTACTCTACGTGTATGGGTGGGTTAGTTACTACCACTGTATGTGTATGGGTAGGTCAAGACCACTGTTTATGTATGGATGTGAAGGGGTTAGTGAAGACCACTTTACGTGTATGGGTGGGGAGGGTCTGGTCACTACCACTGTACGTGTATGGGTGTGGAGAGGTTGGTGAAGACCACTGTACGTATATGGGTGGGGAGGGGTTGGTCAATGCAACTGTACGTGTATGAATGTTGGAGGGGGCCAATACTACTATAGGTGTACGAGTGGGTTGATCACTACCATTGTACGTGTATAGGTGGGTTGATCACTACCACTGTACGTGTATGGGTGTGGAGAGGTTGGTGAAGACCACTGTACGTATATGGGTGGGGAGGGGTTGGTCAATGCAACTATACGTCTATGGATTTTGGAGGGGGCCAATACTACTATAGGTGTATGGGTGGGTTAATATCACTGCATTTATCCGTATATTCATGAAACACATTTATACAAATATCCTTGTAACTCATTCCAATAATATGTGTTATGGTAAATTTGTACAAATTAACATTAAAAATTGACTGTGAACACAATATATTAATTTTGATAACTTTATTTGTCTAGGAGGCTATGTCCATTCCCTATAGACATAATTCCCAGTGCATAGATTGCACTGGGAACTATTTCAGACATACTAAGTGAGAAATCGTTCATGTGAACATTAAAGAAAAAAAAAATTCCAGTAAGGGCCAAGATTGGAAGGTGTACTGTTTATTATTTAGGACTAAATTCCTTTTGCCTCACACAGCTTGACCATTAATGCTCCAAATGAATTAAATCATTTCCTATATAGAATTATTTTGAAGTATTATGGCTTAAACAAATCTGTATTATGTTCACGAAGCCTCCTATCGTTTAATATCAGCAAATATCTGATTTTTTATTTTTATTTATATTCACACATTTTATAAACAGTATTTTGACCCCAATATTACACAATAAGTAAAGAAATAAAGTCAGTGGTGTTAGTTAAAGAGCATCCCTGCATTCTCAGCTTCTTATATTTTGGACCTCCAGGGCAACATTTAACAGGTGAACTGATTGGAAGCAGACGATGTGTGGTGAACTGACGTACAGTGTAAGTTTAATTATATTTTCCAAAAACCTTTGCTTGACCTGAGTCTCCAGTGAAATATTACACTTTCTCAATTTTTGATTTTGAATGTCTTGAACTCTCAAATTTTATTTTGCATGTGCAACTTTAATCAAAAACAACAATTTTAAATTCACCACGTTTTCTAACCTCATTACGCCAACATACGTGTAGTCTGCTTAAAAGTGACAAACACTAGAAGATCCACGTTCCTTGTCCGATTCGCCACAGCCTTCTGTATTAGTCTCATATTTGCACGTTTTATCAATACTATATTGCATGACCCACTCATAATAATTATTTATTTATTTGCATGTGAGCACCTTGTATACTTGCTTAATATATTTGCACGAGTGACTTGATAGTGTCTAATGTTTGTTTATTGCTATCATAATTTTTTTAATATAGTGCGATTGTTGTAGTATTTACTTACCTTAGTCAAAGATTGTATACAAGTAGTTTTCGTTGTGATCATTAGGTGATTTGGTATTCCAGCAACTATTTTTCACCAGTCCCTAAGCTTCTTGTTTCCAAAAATTATTTTCATGAACGATACAACTTATCTTTTAGCAAGCACTAAATAATATAATTTTACCACAAGCTAGGCTATACAGTGTGGCAAACAAAACAGAATATGGCAAACAGATCAAACACTTCCAAGTGTGGAGTATGCTTCAAGGCTGTGAAGGATGACTGTGATGCTATACAGTGTGAACTGGAATGTGAATTTTGGTACCACATACAGTGTGTAGGAATAGGAGAGAGAGAATATGATAGGCTCTCAGCATCTGATGAGGAATGGGCCTGTGATAAGTGCTCTTTAATTAGATCAAACACCATGTTAAAAGGTGAAGTTGAGAACCTGAATGAGATTATAATAGCTCTCCAAGGTGACCTACAAGACTTACAAAGACAGTTAGAGGAGGAGAGAAGGCTTAATACAAATCTATCTGAGAGGTGTCTATTAAAAGAAGAATTTATTGTAAAGCTTGGTAATAAAACTTCAGGTAATTTGAATTCGTCAACTGTGCTCTCTTGTACTCAACCTCGTACTGATCTAAACCGCAGTTTGCCAGTACGTTCGTGTAGCATTAGAGACTTCCCTCCGTTAGTGACGCAAAATCGTTTTGCATGCCTCGGCGTGGACTATGAAGCGTTTGATGGGACTAAATTGGCCTACAAATCTACACCTGCTACCAACATCGGGAGAAGAAGAAGAAACCAGAGTCACCATAAGATATTGCCTCCAGAACATAATAAACAAGTACCATCATCAACCTGTCGCAATGGAAGAAAATTAAAGGCTCAAGGCAAAATAAAGGTCCATTTCTTTGCGGATAGCCAGGGAAGAGATGTATCCACAGAATTAATTAATAGATTTGACATTAACACTATGTCTGTGGTGAAACCTGGGGCTAAATTTTGTAACGTAATGCCAGAAAAGACTGAATGTCTTGGTAAAGATGATTTCTTGGTATTGCAAGGTGGTTCTAATGATGTCAGCAAGAATGAAGGGAAGGACATCTTAATGACTCTCAAGGGGAGGATTGGAGCATTTAGTTGCACCAATGTCATTGTGTTCTCGATTCCTCATCGGTTCGATTTGGCAGAATGGTCTTGTGTCAATAACTTGATAAAGAAAACTAATAGTGACATTCAAAAGGTGTGTAACTTGTATTCAAATTGTAGTTTTATTGATGTAAGTAATATAGGGAAACAATATCACACAACCCATGGCCTACACCTAAATCGACTGGGTAAAAGGTATGTTAGCGAAAAGATTTTTGAGTGCATATCGTCATTTTTCAGATTCTAAATTATCCTTGCCTGCACCACTAAATGGTTCTTTTTTAGAGTAAGAAAGTCTGAATCTGGGCCTAACCCAGCAAAGTCTCATGATGTGCCTCTATATAGTATTAACTTAACACCTATTGATGACCAGACTGGGCTAAATTTTAATTTTAATAGAGAATATTATTCCAGGGGTTTAACATCTTTAGTAAGTTCCTTTGATAACAAATGCCATCAAGTAAGTAACAGCAATTCTTTTAAATCAAATAGTAATTTCCATCATTCCAACTTAAATTTTCTTCAAGTAAATGTTCAATGTATTAGAAATAAGATTATTGAATTAGAATATCTGTCTCATAGTTTAATATTGGATATATTATGTGTTAGTGAGCATTGGTTAACTACATGTGAAATGGATATCTATTGTCCTAAAGGTTTTCTAGTGGGAGATGCAATGTGTAGAATTTTACATAAAAATGGTGGTACTGCCATATTTGTAAGAGATTCTATTAAATTTGAGAAAGTGAATATGGCGGAATTCAGCTCAGAATTAGACTTTGAATGTAGCTGTATTAAGTTAACAGAGCATAATGTAGTTGTAATGAGCATATTTAGATCACCAAATGGTGATGTTCAAAAATTTTTTCAGCTTTTTGAAACTGCCGTGAGGAAGGTTACTAGGAATAGGGTGCGGGTGGTTGTGTGTGGTGACTTTAATATTGAAATGGCTAACATTAACAATCGTGCAAGTGTAGATTTTCTTAATCTTTTAAGATCTTTAAACCTGACTTGCACAAATAAGAGTCCTACTCGCATAGATTCCTGTATAGACAACATCTTGGTTAACTTTTCTCATTTAATGTGTGAAATCAAGTTACTACCCGGTTCTATTGTGGATCATGAGCCAATATTTCTCAAATTAAAAGTTTTGCCTATAAATGCAAATTTTGTAAATAAACGAGTCACACACAAAATTTATTTTCGGAAACAAACCGAAGCAATAATTTTGAACTTTGCTGATATTTTGGCTGAGCAAGTTTGGGATGTCTTTTCTGAGTATGAGTTTGGCCATATCAGCTTAGAGAACTTATGTCAGAAGTTCTTTATGAAAATTGTTAACCTATGGCATTTTTGCTCACCTGTTATTGCTAAGTCAAACAAAGCTGAATCTAATATGTTAAGGAAAAAACTAAGTGTAAATTGGTATAGTGACAGTTTAAGGCAAGATAAAAATACAATGATGGCCTATTATGATGTTTATAAAAATCTAAAATTGGTTCAGTCAGAGCATACTCAGGTTGCATATAGAGTGTATATTGGCTTTAAAAAAATTTACAGAGACAATCTTAGTAAGGCAAAAAAAGAGACGTACGAACACTACATCATCAACTCAGTTAATCAGTGCAAAGCTGCCTGGGACATCATTAAGCATGAACAAACTGGTTTTCAGTTAAATGAATTAAAACTTTACCCAGAAGATCTTAATTCATACTTTTTGAACTCTGTACATGAATTGGTGAATCAATTTGATCATAATTCTGATGAAAAAAGTACTGCAATCAACCTCATGAATCCAGATTTACAGAAAACAGGCAAATTTAAATGGTCTAAAATCTTACCAAAGGATGTTATTCAGGTGGTTTCTAAGTTGTCGAATTCAAAATCTATGGATTATTTATGGCTCTCAAATAATATTATTAAAAAGGTTATTCACAAGATTTGTGAACTTCTAACCTATATATTCAATGAATGTTTAGACAAAGGTTATTTTCCTCAGTATTTAAAAGTTTCTAAAGTTATTCCTATTTTCAAAAAAGGTGATAAGAATTTGCCACATAATTATCGTCCGGTTTCAATGTTCCTATTTTTTCAAAAATATTTGAATCTTTAATTCTTAATCAGGTTAATACATTTTTTGAATCCCACAATCTACTAACTGATTGTCAGTTTGGATTCAGGAGGAATAGATCCACTACTCAAGCGGTGCAACGGGTTGTGGAGGGTGCATTGATGGCTTTTGAGAGAGGGGAGTCTGTCTCAGTGCTCATGTTTGATCTATCCAAGGCGTTTGATTGTATACCATTTGATATTTTGATTAGCAAACTTGAGTTTTATTGTATCATAGGTAAACAGTTGGACGTTTTTAAGTCATACCTAACTAATAGACAACAATTTGTTAACATTAAAGGTGAGTGTTCTTCACTTAGAGAGGTCAAGACAGGTGTACCACAGGGTTCTGTCCTTGGTCCTTTCCTGTTTGTCATTGCAGTTAATGACTTGCCATATAATATCCCAGTGTGTTCGGTCTTATATGCAGATGATACAACAATATTTAGCTCAGATAAAGACTTGGTACGATTGAAGAGTGTTATGGATACTGCTCAAGATTCTGTTCTTAATTGGTTTAAGTCAAATATATTGGTTTGTAACGAAGAAAAAACTCAAAATTTATTTATTAGTTTAAATAATGATTGTCATAATAAATCAGTGAAACTGCTTGGTCTTCATTTGGATACAAAACTAAATTGGAATATCCACATTACAGAGATTTGTAAGAAACTGTCCAGAGTTGTTTATCTGTTTTGGAAGCTTAAACCCTTGATTGATCCTGATTTTTTGCGTACAGCTTACTTTGGTATTTTCCAGTCCCACTTGCAATATGGATTAATTCTCTGGGGCCATTCTTCTGATGTGGACAGCATTCTTTTATTGCAGAAAAAAGTTGTTAGAATTCTGGCAGGTAAAAGTCCTAGGGATCACTGCAAACCACTTTTCATTCAACATAGAATACTTACAATCACTAACCTTTACATACTTACTGTGTTGCTTTATACAAAAAATAACCTACATGATTTTCTAACTAGGAACAACATACATGGACATCTAACGAGACAAAATACACTCCTGGACATACCTCAGCACAGATTGGCAAAATTTGGTAAGTGTTTCAAAATTTACAGTATAAAATTTTTTAACAAGCTGTCTGAGTCTGCTCGTACAGCTGATTTCTTTAGTTTTAGAATTTCTATTTTCAATTGGCTAATCAATAACCCTTTCTATAGCATTAGGGAATTTTTGGAAACCCCTGTGAATATAGAATTTAAGTAATCATTAGGCTAGTGAAAGACCGAATTGTTCATGACTACATATTTTGGTATGTTATTTATATTTTTTAATTATTTACTTGTAGTTTTAACACCTATGTACTTAACTTAATATAACATATTATGCATGTAACTCTCTTAGTTTTAACATAAAAATTGACTATGCCTAATTCATGTTACTATGATCTCTGGCAATAAAGTTCTTGATTCTTGATTCATGACTTTGTTGCAGCATTATTGATATACACTGATTAAAAAACATTTATTCATGAATAATAAAGGTGCAAAATAAACTGAATTAATTTTATAAACCCGTATTGTTTATCGGAAAATAAAAAAATGAAGCGATGAAATGCTAAAGTATTATTTAATCATCATCTTAAATATTTATATAACGGATCATTTTAACTAGAAACGGTTCATTATTTTTTTTTTCAAAATAATACTATTACATTTTACCTCATAATATGTTTTGAGATGAATACAAATCATAGCTATTGTATAGTTTACTGAAAATCATATTTGATAAGCTAAATTTGTAAATGAAAACAAGCAATATATTCAGTTTTATGTTAATTTTTATAACTGTGTTACTGAATCAGCGCTAGAAAAAATATTTTTACATACAATTGCCTATGTTGATTATTATTTATTCTTATTTGTAATAAGTAAGGAACAGATTTCTTTAATGGAAGCTGTCTATTTTCCTAGATCTTTCCTGTAAATTCTGAATAAGATATTCAAATTCGTTACTTTATTAAGATCAGTACGTTGATAAAAAACCGCACACTTGTTAAAGTAAATGTAAAGAGGAGGCTTCTCCCAACACTTAAAGGTTAATACTTTAATGCTCATTGTTTAATGTTATTTATCCCTGGTCTACATCCTGATCAGATAAGGAAGGGGGTCTCTAACAACACTAGAGGTGCTAATACTTCCTGTTCCGTTGTTCGATCACTTCCGGTCTGTGAGCAGCGTCCTTTCCACATATTATAACATCATCTACGTAAGAAAACCACTCGGTATCTTGTCTAACCTTTCATTAAGAGGAAACGAGCTTTTTTATCCGTTTTGATGTGTCACTAGTTGAATTAAAAATACAAAGTACATTATTATCAATAATATGTTAGAATAATAGTGCATTGTATTTCATTAATAAACCCAACGACATAAATGTTGTGATAATGTACAGTTTGTTATACCGTTGATATATTTAAGGATATTCATAGTTTATTCTCTTATAGAGCTAACGTATGCATACTTCTGTATACTGTCACACTATTTGGTCTCTTGTAATTTAAAAACTGTTACATAGTAAATATTTAAGAAAAATGTAGCATAGATAAATTATTTATGTCAAGTAAACACTGAACTGCTAGAGAGGTGTTCTATATTCACACACATATCACCAGGGAATGAGTACAGTTAGGTCAATTTGACCATCACAAGTACATATTGCCTTATTTAGTTTTATTCATTTTCAATTACACCCCCCCCCCCAAGTGTTGGCCTTTCATCCAAAATGAATATGTAGAAAACTGCATCACAGCTTTTTAAAATCGCAGCACACATATAGTGATATTACCCACCCATACACATACAGTGGTACTACCCACTCACTCACACATACACATATAGTGGTACTACCCACCCACCCACCCATACATATATGGTAGTATTAACCACACGCTCACCCATACACATATAGTGATATTACCCACCCATACACGTATAGTGGTATTAACCACCCGTCCACCAACACACATACAGTGGTACTGTACTGTACAACATTACTTTTTGATCTTTATCCAAATGTACGTATCTATCACAGCTTCATGACCATACACGTACAGTACACGATGGTCCTCCCACCCACCCATACACGTACAGTAGACAATGGTCCTCCCACCCACCCATACACGTACAGTAGACGACAGTAGACAATGGCCCTCCCACCAGCCCATACACGTACAGTAGACGATGTATATTTTATTTTTAACAATTTTAATTTTACTTTATTTTAATTTATCAAAAATGACGTTTTTGTATTTAACTATGGCCATGCTTTTATACTTTTTAAAATATTATTAATAACTGATTATTTGGCAATCTATTGCGACACAAATATTAGTTAAGTTGTATTGCTCCTTTGCATTTTCCATTTTAAATTAATTACTGACCATCAGCCACTTGCAAAAACATAGGATTTTTACACAAAGAAAATTAAACCAACTTTTGAGTTTGTTCGTGTACAGGATTTACAAAAATCCTGTAAAGTTTCCCTAGTAAATCAATATAACAAAAAACACCAAAGAAATAAGTACGTTAATGTTATAAATAGTGTGTATAAACTTGAGTGCTGAAATTACCTACATTCTAAGTTTTTGTTGCAAATTTATTAAATATAAGATAGATAGGTTACAAATTTTGTATATTTATTAAAAAAAATATAACTCCATAATATAACTTATAAGTATTAAAATGTATTATGTTATTAAAGTTTCATAAGGAACATGACTATAACACATCTTAGTTAAAACTGAATTATTTTCTTTAAATTTTTTTAATACTGAACAACTCTTGTGAATTTCAGATTTTGTATGGAAACTTAAGGATTTATATTATATTGCTTACAAATTGCTCCAAAAAACATCTTAATTAACAATAATATAACTAAATAAACACTTGGATATTTTCTTTTACGAAGTAGAGTTACTAACCCTCTGTCTGTTTTTAAAAGTAAATATTTACCTAACTAGTCTCTATGCAAAATATTTGAGTTGGTCTTTATTCCTGTAGAGTTTCCTTAGACGTAATCCGACGTGAATTATTGCTGGCAATATCTCTGCGTGGATCCAGCCATGACTTCACCTGTCAGCTTGCCGCACAAACTAAAATTTCTGGAAAGATGACATCTATTGTCTTCTACATAACATTTATATAACACAATAGTAATTAAATTCATATTTTCTCCTGTATTCATACCAAGAACAAAATAACGTCTTAGTGGTATTTGTCATTTATTAACTGTAGTCTCTCTAAAATTAGCTAAGAAATAGTACGAAATTTGATTAAGGAATAATAAAAATTATTTAATGTTGTCTCTTTTAACAATGAATTGTTTTCAATTCATTGTTTTCATTCATTGTTTGTTGTAAACTCGAAATGTTTTAGAATATTGCTGAACGAATTTATTGTAAGCCACAACACAAGGAAAATGTTATAACAACAGCTACCAGCATCCAGTAAATGCATATTAAAATGTAAAATTGTTTGTTCTAGATCAATGTGAACCATTGAATTCACGTTTAAATGTCTTAAACATAATTTACCTAGCTTTATAGTTGTTATTTTAGAACACACTTTTTCAACGCCTCCATACAAACGTTCCTTCGAAACTCCGTACAACGTTTTAATATAGAATTTTAAATTTCCAAATAAAGTTTATGTCAAACACAAACAATTCTACTTATCAATAAGAACTTAAAGTACAAAAACAAAAGTATTGCTAACAGGTCTAAATTTATCAAATGTAGAGTCTTAAATATGAATGTTCTATGAAAAAACAAACAAACAAACCAGTCATGCACAAACTACATGGATATTACAAAGAGGACAACATCCAGCATTTAGTAGCAATAGTAACCATATTTATTTTTTTATATTAGTTAGAAATATATGTCTGTGCTACTTAGGTTTAATGTTCCCTAATATTCATTGTGTCTACTTTCTGACTCATTATCAATGACAATTCTAAAATATATTTATAAAAATAATTAATTTACTCTAATCTTACTACGTGTTCATTTTATTGAACTCAATTAGTCCCTTTCCAACCCGCCTTCATGAGTGCTCCTGATTGGCGTCACATAATTAAAGTCCAACAACACCTCTTTGTTTATATACACAGGAACGACCTTACCTATAATTTAGGATCATAAAGTACCAATGCCGAATAAACAAAATAAAAATTAAAGTGTAAATTAATGAAAGTTATAATTTGTGAGGAAACTTTCACCAGACAAATATGACTAAAAAATAATTAACCACACTTCCATTTTTCACATACAAGACTTTACTCAAGAATAAAAAATACTTTCACCAATATATTATTTTTTCTAACCAAAACATTTGTTTTAATACATTTAAATCATTTGAACTAAACCTAACATTCTCGCACCAAATTTTCAACAAAACTTATACATTGTAAAAATATTCTTATTCATATTTTGACCATCAAGATAACGTTTGATAACCATTTCTTTAGCAGTTGATTACTCCTAGACTGTTCTTGATGGCCATTTTTCTGAAGGTAAGTAAAGCCATTCTGGTCGCTCCCACCATATCGATTCAACAAGTTTCTTCCCAAGACATCGTCTTAATGGGAGGTCTGCCAGATTCATTTTACCTGGAACGTGGTGCCATTGATCCAATTCAGTACATAGCGAATTTCTTCGATAACACCCTCACTAACCCACTATTTTATTACCGTATCGTAATCTTCCAGACATCCGTAATTTTGTAACCACTTAAAAGTGGATACAAGACGTTTACTTGCAAGTTCAAAGTTGCTTGGCAATACAGCATGAACCTTTTCTAAAGAAAATGTAACTTATATCTACCATCTTGATTTATAATAACTGTATCTTAAAATACTGATTAATTTTGAGATGATGCTGACCTTTAGTTCCAATTACTGTTGGATCATCAATACCAATTAGATATAATCTCCATAGATCAGAAAAATGCATGCTGTTTACTAACGTGATAGTCACAAGCATTCTTGGCCTTTGAATTGTATTATGTTGCAGTTAATTTTGCCTGAAATTTTCAACCAAAACACAGTTCCGATTCCCACAAGATTGGTAAACATTTTATAGTACCTGTAAACAATGATGCAGTATACTCTGCTCCTATCAACAAATCTATAATAAATATAACATTTTAAAATCATTCTACTAACAACATAATTCAAAATGAATGACCTTTGAGCAGTAATATCAAATACAGCACGAACAGTACAAACTTTTACATTGCTTTCTCTTAAATTAAGTTGAATGGTAGTTAAGACAGCACTTGAATCACAGGTAAGACCTGTGTTTACACACACTAAGTTAGTTGGGGGTGTTTCATTGGTGATATTCTCCAATGTCCTATTAGAAATTACAGGTCATTTCTAAATGTCTCTATACAATACCTATTTATAGAGAAGTTAGAATCTACTATCACAGCATGTTTAAGATCACATATAGGGCAGTAGGACTTTGGACAGTTTTTAGATATGTGATATCTTTTAAGACAGAGATAACAGCATCTAGAGTCCTTGACACATTGCAGTTTCTGTTACTGCAGGTCTGTAGGTGTCTGAGAAGGGACCTTACTTAGCTCTCTATTACTAACCATTAACCTTTCCTTAGTTACCGTAGGGAGTCCAAATTGTGTAACTGCTAAAGAAATCCTTTGTTCATTTTGAACGTATTTCGTAATAAACTCTCGAAAATTTAACAAGCCTTTGATCTGCATCTTTGACTTTATCAGAAATACAACTCCTATCCCAAGTACGTAAGAATTCTTCTGGCATACATGGTTCTAATATAGGGCATGAAATAGCTGCTCATATTCCCATTAGTGATGCCTAGGATTTCTATAAATCATTATATTTTGTCATACATATCAATGAGGGAAAACTTAGTTGAATTGTGGTTACTTATAACCATACCTAACAAATCACAAACATACAATTCAATCAACAGACCCTCACATCAACATGCGTATATCGTAATAGATTGGACACACCTAAATACAATGTTAATAGTCTTTCCACACATTCAAACACTAATTACGTTTTGAAAGAATAATATGCACTTTATTTTTATCCCAATGAGTTTATACTTATACACAATTATATTTTTAAATACATTGATATATCACGCTAATTGATAACACTTTATGATTTATGGACCAAATAAGGCCGTATCTTATAAGGTAACTTAACGTCAAGCACCTAATTTAGATTAAGTAATGGTTTGAAAAAGGCCAAAAAGTGTTTATCAATATTATTATAAGATATATAAAGGAAATCAAATATACTAAAAATGAAATCCACTACAAGGTCACTACCTCAGAAAATGGATGTTGTACTGTTGAAGTTTGTACTTTAATGATTCTTTTTAACCCACTTATTACTTGAAATTTTCGTTTTTGTAAACACGACATAAACCTGACGGAAGAAGGAATTCTGTGGTTCACTAATTTAGAATGCAATGATACTCATTTCAAAGTCATTGTCACAATTTATTGAAGAGATACTTTTTTTAGTGAAATGTATTGTTCTTATTTTGGAGTTTAATTGAAAATGGGTATTTTTTACATTACGTAATTTATGAAATCTTATCTATCATCTTCAAACTTGTATCACAGACATTTACCAAATAAAGTACCTATTAATTTTAAAATTCCTCATTCTTGTTTTATTACTTAATTATGCCTTATTATTGTAGTTATATTTATAGATACATTATATTAATATGCAATTAAAACCCAACAACTATCAATTAATTATTTTAAATTGAATAAAGGAAAACTGTTTTAAATGATATGGCAAATTACGTTGAGAATAAAAATATCGTATCGTATTTGTGTTCAAGGTATCATTTTGAAATATTTGACACATATTATTATTAGGCTGTTTAACATTTCCTTTAGTAGCAGTATTCAATGTCATATACGATTGGCTATTATTACATTACTACCAAATTAGTAAATAAGGATCACGTCATATGACTATTGCAATATGTATATAGATAAAACAAATTATATCCAAACCCCTATAACATCGTTGATCAAGAGATAGAATGATATGGATTTATAAAAGTATAGTAAACAATAGTGGGCCATGTTTGTAGGGATTCGTGTGTTGTAAACAGCTGGGCAGTCGCGTTAAACCTACGTGAAATATGTCAGTACATACATTTTTATAAGGAAGGGCACGCAATATAGCATGACCACTGCATGTCAAGCCACAGCTTCACCCCACTGGGTAGGACCTAACAGAAACTAATGTCATTGCCTGGTGTAATACAGTTTCATCTTTTCATTTACACTACGTTAGAACTGACGGAAACATGGCGAGTTTTGGGGAGAAGACACTTAGGATACTCTTAGGAAGTGTTTTTTAACAACTACAAATTTAAAAATAATTTCAGACCAAGTTTTAGCATTTCACTGATACTGTTGGTTCTCTTCTGTTGGTCTGTGAAAGAGCAGATTAGAATAAACTGCATTAACAATATACTTCATTTTATGCTGTATATGCTTGGTGGAATTCCTTTGGTTGTAAATAGAAAGTCATTGTTCCGTACTTAGTATAAGTTATTGTACATATAGTTAGTTGTAATTCATAATTCAGTAATTTAATAGTTTGTTCCTCTTATTTGTATTTATAATCTCTTAAGCATAAATTGTTATTCACATACTCATAACATATTCACATGTTATTATATTGAAATCTAAATAATTTTACTGGCCTCTATGCACATGCACTTGCCAAAAGTCAAATATCAGGTTAGATTGTCTAACGCTTGTATCCGGTGGTGTGAACCCCGTCAACACGCTTCACCCCTATACCTAAAATTAACTTCCCAGTTGAACTCATGGTGCGATACAGTACGGTTCGCTCGGCGTCGTGCTTGCCGTGACCTCTCTTATTGAATATTATAATTGAAAAATGAATATTCAATAAATATTCATTGACACATTACATACAGAAAAAAAAGAATCTTCATCATTGCTTCACACCTCTCTTTTGGGTTTCATTAGTCAGTGATCGTGTTTTCTCGTCTCTCAATCTCTCTACTCTCAAGCTACTCCGCTTTTAATTAATTCAAAGTGAACTCTAAAAGTGTTGTGATGTGCTCAAAACTGACCGCTGGACAACATCGACACCCCAGGCAGGGCCGGATTTAAGCACAGGCGACATAGGCGCGCGCCTAGGGGCCCGCGCCACAAAGGGGCCCGCACCACAACTTTACTCTTAAACAACTTTCATTACAAAAATTATATTACTGGTCATGTTCTATTATCTACATACAAAAGACATGGCCTTGGTTGTAAATGTACAGAACAAGTGAATGTGTAAGTGCACTGATGGTGACATTTTGAGAAAAGCGGTTGGAGTTAATTTGAACACAGAGAAAGTAGTATTTTTCTGCGGTTTAAAGCATCTCACGCCGATATGAACAGTGGGCAGCGACCGTTTGCCGCGCCCACGTGTGGCGAGTTAGCGAACTAGGGTTCGTGTTGGTACTTGTCTGTGACTTCCCCTCCCACCACTAATATCTTGTCATCTGTCTTAACAAGACACATAGCGTTAGCAGCGTAGTGCTACATTACTACTCCTCACACTAATGATTACTTGTGTTAAGTTGGTGCAAACTAGTTATTAAGTCTGTTTCTGTGATTGTCAAATGTGTGCTCAGTGAGTTTGTCCAGAGAAGGCTATAGCGGGATTATTTAAATAAATAACATTACAAAGGTAAGTCATATTTTATAATATGTATAGCTCAGTTTAGAATTTGTTATAAATTCAACAACTTCATGTATACGTTTATTTTCCAATAATGTCAAAACAAATTTAAACAAGTTAATTGGGGTTTCAAAAAATTTTAAAATTATATCTTCATTAATCGCGGATTGGCCTACGGCCCACTCTGCACACTGCACCAATAGAATTATTAATAGAATATTTGATTATCTTCTCCGTGGGCCTACCATTAATTGTTAATTAATATATTTTACTTATATTAAAGGTGACTAGACGTCCCGTTTTAGAGGGTCTCGACCAAATTCTTGGGACGCCAACTTGTCCCGTTTTCGCGGCAGTATTTTAAACCTAGTTGGTGTTTTGTATTTATTTACAGTATTAAACACATGCAGATTTATTTTCAACTTTAAAACTCACAAAATATTATCCTAAAAAACTCATTATATTTACATACCTTTTTAACTGAATGCTTCTCATTTACGAGATACATGCGAATGCAAGTATTTTTTCTTTTCAGCAAGATTCTACTATGGACCGTCATAAAACACAAAATAATCGCCATAAAACGAAAGAGGTTTTCAAAAGCGGCAGTGCAAAACGGAAGATTGCTAAAGAAAAGGAGAAAAAGAATGCAGAGGTCCTAGTCAAATCACGTCGCATGACTGATTTTATAAAAAATGTCCATGCAACACCATCAACGTCTGTTTCTGAAGCAGCAAAAAACAACGACATCGTGATTGACGACGTAGATGTGCCAATTACCAATGGGAATACCCGACAGCTCGGAAATCAAACGGATGCCGAAAAAGAAGCAGAGGTGGGTTATTTAACATGTTTTTGTACTTTGGAATTGTAGAAGCAATATTTTTCTAAGTGGTGGCAGAGCAAGGATCTAGTAATCAAGTGCGGCCACAGCTGAAATCTGCGTCGAAGTACTACAGCCACCCCCTCCCTTGAATAGAATTAAATAAATAAACTTGGAGGGAAGATTTCAACAGATATTTTTGTGTTCATTGTCAGTAGAAATAGTCGAACTGTTGGCTACAAACCACGAATGAATTCTCCGCGTAAAATTTTGAGTTGCACTATTACAAATTAATTAGTACATTCTTTCACACGGCGGCATATCACGGCTACATTTTTGAACTTTAAAAAATAAATTGGGTGTCATATTAAACATTTTAACTGATTTCTTATTAACGAAATTATTAGGTGTTTTCGCTGGGAAACTTTGACAATTGACCACATGTTTGATTAATTAATAAATCCAAAAAAAATTTAAATCCAAGTTAGTAGTAAATTTATTTATTTTGCCATTGGTAAAAAAAGATTTGTTGCCTACATTTAAAAATAAGCTCAGTATCAACCGCACGGAGGGGTTTGTTTTGCACATTTAGTGTGGATTTAATATCCTTTTAAATAGCTAACACGTTTTACAACCCTCAAATTAAGTTTGAAATCCAGCCTTAAATATTTGCAAACTGTCAGTTTGGAAGTTGTTTGAAAATCTCATACATTTTTGTCATATGATTTTTTTAAAATGATTTTGATAGGTTTTGGATACCGAGGATTACACATCAATACAGTCAGAAGCTCAGTACTTTTAACATATTATGTTAAATTTTATGCAGTAGTGTTTTTTATTTTATTTTATTTTTTTTGTAAATTATATGGAACATTTATTTGAATATTTTAGTAATTTTGTAATAGACTACATTTTTTCTTTTCTTTTTTTTGACAATAGTCTGACTGTAATTGGTTACTTCCAGGTTCCAAAAACGCCTGAGGAGGTGCCCAGAGCCCTCGTAGATTCTGCTCAATTTGATCCTGCGCCTGCTCCGAAAATAAGTTGTTTGTCAAACACTGACATTGGACAGTGGCCGGAAGCGCTTACACAAAGTGACATCGACCGTTGTGTTACAATGGGCACCGGATTGCTTCAAAATTGTGACGAGGATCTATTTGAACGCAAGTCTGTCAAACAGTCCGATATGGGCAAGGGATGCGAGAAGGGTTTTGTAAGGAAATGTCACAAAAATATGTTTATACGAAAAACCCGAAATGGTGAAACCATTAAACGCTCTTGGCTATGCTTTTCTCCCAGCGATGGCCACGTTTACTGTTATGTCTGCAAACTGTTCTCCCCGGTACGCTCTTTATTAACTCATGGTGGATATAGTGATTGGAAAAATGCTTCAGCACGCCTAATTGAGCATGAAACATCTAAACTTCATTTAAATGCTGTTATTGATTATGCAGGACGTACCAAAAGACTAGGTCAAATAGATAAAGAGCTTACCCATCAAGCGGAAAAAGTAGAAAAGTACTGGCGGGAGGTCCTAAAGAGATTGATAAGTGTTATAGTGTTTTTAAGTGAAAGAGGTTTGGCGTTTCGAGGAGAGAATGAAACCCTTGGATCACCACGAAATGGCAACTACCTGGGGATTTTAGAGCTCCTAGCACAACATGATGAATTTTTAAGAGGCCACCTTGAAACTCATGGAAACCGCGGAAGTGGTCACACCAACTACTTATCTTCTACAATATGTGAGGAAGTTGTAAATATAATAGGGAAACAAGTGTCCGATGAGATCTTATTTCGAATCAAAAAGTGTAAATATTTTTCAATATCTCTAGATTCAACGCCCGATGAAGGTCATGTTGACCAACTCAGCTTGGTTTTTAGGTACTTGGAAGATTTCACACCTGTTGAAAGATTTTTGACATTTATGCCTAATCAAGGACACAAAGCAAACGACATGTTTAATGGACTATGTACCTTTTTGAAAGAAAATGATCTGGACATAAAAAACTGTCGTGGTCAGTCTTATGACAATGCCTCTGCCATGAGTGGAAAGTATAACGGGTTGCAAGCACTCGTTTTAGAAGAAAACAGTTTGGCAGTATGGATACCTTGTGCTGGACATTCATTGAATTTGGTATTACAAGCTGCAGCTGGTTATTGTCCTAATGCTGTAAGCTTTTTCAATTTTTTGGAAGAGATATTTGTATATTTCACTGCCTCAACCAACAGATACAAGATTCTAACTGAATGCTTGAAACGAGCAGAAACTGAAAAAAATGTTCTTGTGCCAAAAAGGACAACAACAACACGATGGTCATGCCGAGCCGATGCCACCAAAGCTCTTTTGCGTGGATATCAAGAAATAAAGCAGGCACTGGTGAAAATTTCAGAAGACACAGAGGATTCTGGAATATCAAGGGTGGCTGCTTTGGGTTTGCTTCGAAAAATGAACAAGTTGGAGACAGGTTTGTATGCCATTTTCTGGGACGATGTTTTGGGCCAAGTTAACAAAACTAGTGAATCTCTACAAAACCCTAGAATTGACGTGAATACAGCTGCATCAATGTTGAAATCTTTGAGAAGATTGATTCGATCCAAACGGGAATGTTTCAAGGAGTATGAACAGAAAGCCATAAAATTAACTGATTGTCTAGAGTATGAAGTTGAGTCTAAACGTAAAAGGAAACCCAATGTACGTTTAGCTCCTCTTGACTGTGTACAAGCTCCGGGGGTTGACCTAGCTCCATCTGATACATTCCGGACCCAAAGCTTCATTACCGTCATAGACGAACTTGAGGGTGCGTTGACAAAGAGGCTTCAAGCATACGAACTTATCGACGCGAGGTTTGGATTCCTTAACAGATTGGATACGCTATCTAACGATGAGATGTTATTATCAAGCAAATTGTTAGTAGAATGCTACAACGAAGATCTAGAAGAAGAATTGGGAAACGAAGTGTTACAATTCAAGAATTTTTCCACCCAGTTTCAAAATGAATATGAAAAATGTGAAAAGCCCATTAGTAAAGAAAGGTGGATGTATCGACTTATTTTAGAAAATAATGTAAAAGATTGCTTTCCTAATGTAGAAGTGGCATTAAGAATGTATCTGTCATTGATGGTGACTAATTGCTCTGCCGAAAGATCGTTCTCTAAGCTAAAGCTGATCAAAAACAGACTCCGAACCTCAATGTCAGAAGACAGGCTAAACGTTTTGGCTTTGCTTAGCTTAGAACATGACATTCTGAGACAAGTCAAATATGAGAACGTCATTAATGTCTTCATTGCGGAGAAGCTTAGACGGAAACCAATCAGCAAGAGTGACTGAAATGAACATTATTTACTTTACATTTTATTTATGACTTAATATCTATTCATATAAGTACTTAATATTGATTGTAATTTTCTTGTTGCCGTACTAATGTACATTAAATTATTCAAAAGTTGAATTTATTTCTACTTCTATCTATATCTATTCCTGTCTTTTTTTTTAATAACCTTAGGTAAAACAGTATTAAAGTTTTCTAATATCTTGAATTATCTCATGCATTTGGGTTCAAACATTGTATAATAAATGATGAAGCATTAATTTTCAGACCAGACAATACAGGATATATAACGCAAATGTATCTATAAAGTGACTGTTTGCACGCAGTTTTTCAAATTTTCCCAGAGGGAGGGACCTCGGATCCCCTTTATATGAGGAGTATCCCCCAAACCGTGACCACAGGGCCCGCACCACAGGTGGAGCCTAGGGGTCTGAATTGTCAAAATCCGGCGCTGACCCCAGGCCTGGTTGATCCATCTCTACGGTCATCTCAACTCTTCTTCATCTCAACTTCTTCGCTCCAAGATATGTACTATCTCCTCTAAAAGGTACATTTGGTTCTTTTTCATTACTTTCTACTTATAAAACGCATCTCCCTGTGATCGTTCGTGGTAACGTCTTTTGTAGTATTTCCTATACTAACGTGGATGTTAGTTGGTCCTCCGAAAAGGCAATAAGCTTTAAAAATCTCTCAAATCACCCTCAATACTAAATAGTCATTTTTTAATAAATTCCACAAATTTTAATTTTTATCAAGAGCACTTTCACCGGTTAAGGCATCTTCAGTTGTAATACAGTATAAACAGAAAACATATGTGAATAAAAATAACAAAAAAATCACATGTAAAACATCAAATACTAGTTAAATTAAATTTAAGCGGCTAAGTTTGATAAGAATTATTATGAATTAAAATAGGGTTTGGAGTTTTCAATTTTCGATGATATTTCTTCTTTAATTAAGGTAAAAATACGAGGGGTATCCAAAAAGTAAGTTTCCCTGTCCTGTAAAAAGACGCGTGCGTAACACAGCGTGCAGCTGTGGGCGGGGATATTTAGCGCGGTTCGGTTGGCAACAGGTGCGCCGATCACTGGTGCATTGTCACGCTGCTCAGTCAGGTGCTGCCCAAACATTATGGAGACTCCACTGCGTTCTGCCGCCAGTTGCGAAGTCCGTAGTGTTATTCGTTTCTTTACCGCCAAAAACGTAACTGCCGTTAAAATTCATCGTCAGTTGTGTCAAGTGTATGGTGAACATGTTATGTCCGTTCAGATGGTCCGTCGTTGGCGTGCAATGTTTTTGGAAGGAAGAGAAAATGTTCATGACGATGAGCGTAATGGCCGACCGGCCAGTTCTCGGCAACCAGACGTCATTAATGCTGTACGAGCAGTTATTGACAATGATAAGCGAGTGACTCTCGATGAAATTATGGGTAAACTGCCGTCAAGTTTTGAAGTTAGCCGGTCATCTGTGCACAATATCATGACAGAAGATCTTCAGCTTGCAAAAGTGTGTGCAAGATGGGTGCCTCGCTTATTGAACGATGCCCATAAACAACAACGAATGGCTGCTGCCCAGTCTTTCTTGCGATTGTTTGACGATGAAGATGAAAACCTTTTCAGTAGAATAGTCACTGGTGATGAAACAACTCCAGAAACCAAACGCCAGAGTATGGTGTGGCAAAAAAAAGGAGAGGCAGCTCCTCAAAAAGCCAAAGTTTTTGAGTCAGCAGGAAAGGTAATGGCTACAGTTTTTTTTGACTGCCGTGGAGTGTTATTGATTGACTATCTTCCTCGTGGCGAAACCATAAATGCAGAAAGGTATTGTGAAGTTCTCACCAGACTTCGGCGGGCAATACAGAATAAACGGCGCGGACTTTTGTCGCGCACGGTTCTGCTTATTCACGATAACGCCCGACCACACGCTGCTCGTGCAACAATGGAACTTTTGAGGAAATTTAAGTGGGATGTTTTTGGTCATCCTCCATACTCACCAGATCTTGCGCCTAGCGATTTTCATCTGTTTCCGGAGCTCAAAAGACACCTTGGCGGTCGGCGGTTTGCCAACAGCGATGACCTTCAAAATGAGGTGGATACTTGGCTTAAAAATTTGGCGGGTGAATTTTGTGATGCTGGAATAAAAAAACTACTTCCTAGATACCAAGAGTGTTTAGAAAGGGATGGTAACTATGTAGAAAAATAAGGTATGATGTAAAAAGTTGAATAAATGTGTTTCAGTTATTTTTTGAGTCTTTTTAACTTTTTCATAATTAATGGAAACTTACTTTTTGGATACCCCTCGTATATTAAAATTTAGGGACGGTTGGGAAATACATTCATCTTTAAAAACTGCCATAAATATATGAAGTATATTAAAAAATGACTTTCAATATACTTCATATTGTTAATCAATCTACAACAAGACCGACAAATAAACTCCCACTAGGAAGTCACTGGGCAAGAAGGCTACGTCTGAGGATGAGACCCCTCACCGGCTACCCATCCAAGGAACAGCCACGCCCTATGTAGTTTGACAGTGATATCTTTCAATAATGCTGGAACCATCTGGTCAAGGCAACAGGCAATTGGAATATTGAGTAAATTTAAATGATACTTAAAGCTGTATGGAATTCATTTTATCCTTTTGGAAAAGGATAACTTCAAGTATGTATTTATACACGAAAACCAAAATTTATATATAAATTAGGTTAATATAATCAGTGTATTTTAACTCTTTCAACTTCGTACAGTACACTTAATTTAAGACACCGACACGTAAGTATTTTTTCTTATGAAATGAACTTCCCAAGACAGGTTCTGTGTTGAGGAAAATTAAATTTATTTGGGACTTTGCTTTGTTATAACGAAGTCATCCCTTTCCTTGGAGTGCCTTGATTACAGTGAACCTTTCTGAAGCATAATCCGACAGTAAATTATAACTGACAATAACTCTGCAAGAATACAGCCGCACTTTCATCTGTCAAAGTGCCGCAAGATTAACAGCTGAAATAAAATTACCCTACTTGGAAATTAAAATAATATTTACAAAGTTTCAATGAAAGAAACCATTTACATGAAGCACTTTAAATTGTTACAGCGTCAAATAGATACGGTAAAATCGCACTTTTTCAACAACAGCAGTTTAATGACACAATTTCATTTTATGTAAACTCTATGATCATTGCCAACTTGTGATTCATGACATTAAATATAAATTGGCAATGATCATAGAGTTTACATAAAATGAAATTGTGTCATTAAATTGCTGTTGTTGAAAAAAGTGTGATTTTACCGTATCTATTTGACGCTGTAACAATTTAAAGTGCTTCATGTAAATGGTTTCTTTCATTGAAGTGATTTAACACCATTTGATGGTTTTAAAATAATAACTTTAGGTTATAAAAACTAAAGAATAATTTTAGGTATGATCCATTACTATTCATTTCTAAGACGCCACTGGTAGAGATATGGGTGAATATGAGGGGCCAACGAGTGTGATGAGTGTAGTCATTGTTACTATATGAGTTCGACTTAGCTCAGAAAGGACTATTTTTAAAATCCCAATACCCAGGGTAACTATGGTTATTACTATTATTTTGATTAAATTAATACAGTTGTTTTATATTACATGTTTCAGATTACGGAAATCTTTGTTTATTTTTCTTGATTATACAGTCCACTTCATTAAGATAACAGTTTTAGTCAAGGAATTTTATTGTAATAAAACTGATTAAAAATATAATTGTATGCATGTGTAGTTTACTTAGTATTATGAAAATATTAAATCTTTTATATGTATTTAATCCATCCTGAATAGTTTACATTAACTAGCGAAAGAGGTGCCTCCAGTCTGTGGTGTATGAATTTTTCTTAAATGAACTATATATCATAACGAAAACTAACAAAATAAATTTTAATTGAAAATAATTGAACTATATTATTAGTTTCATTGCTCTTATATGTTTTTCGGAAGGAGCGATTAAATACATTTTGATATGATCTATTGTGATATGCTCATTATTGTAAAATAAGTTAAGACATTTATACAAATCTACGTTTAAAAGTTTACATACGTTAGTACTTAGTCTTAACTACTTAAGAATTTATAAATATCATGTTAATTCATAATATACGAGAGTACAAAAGATATATTTAACAAACATTTTGTTGAGTAGGTGAAAGCCTGACAGTTTCTATTGGGTAGCAATATTAGTCAAAGTTATGTTTCTACGATAGTTACTTATCTATACGTAAAACGCCGTAAGACGGCAATTAGCTACAGTTTAACTAGACAAATATTTAAGTGTTATTTTTATACATAAATTAACATGGTCATGTATGAAGGTCATAAAAATTTAAAATTTAGCAACATAATACCGTTTTTGTATATGTCATAAGAAATAATATATACGCGTACATTCCTTATAATTATAATATTCCTTATAGGGAGTCGGTTTGTAAGGATTTCCACTAGCACGTTTTTAAACATTTGTTACTACAAAACAATTTTGATTTTATCATAAAATAAATCATTATAATGCACTTCAGAACAATAACATTTATTTCATTTATCAATTTATTTGTCCTTTATCCAAACCGAGCTTTGTATTTTAAATAATTAATAATAATTTTACAAATAATCTATATTATAATATATTATTATATATTATAAAATACTACATAGACAATAGTATTTTAGAACATCATTTTTCATGTTATTGATACTAAAAAACTAAAATTTTGAGAGCAAGGCAATAAGTGCGATGGTGTGTTAAAATGTCTCATACAGATAACTTGTTAGAGATTATACGTACCCAGAGATAAAAATGAATTTTAAAATTAGTAGATAGTTTATTCTTTAAAATAAATGAAATAAATTACCCTATATGTAGTTAGGGCAGCATGTAGACATCACGCTCCCGTAAAAGACAAATAACTTGTTCCAGGTAAAAGTAAACATGTCTGTTAATTAAGCCTTTCATTCCACGCTAGTTAATAGCTTTTCATAAAGTTATTTTTGTCTGCATTTACACTTTACAAAGAAATATATTCTGACCATAAAAAATCAATTATAACCTTAAATAAAGTACATTATAACCTTCAGTACTTTTCACTCTACATCACCTCGATCAAATAAATGAAGTTGGAGTACTTAGAAAATATTTAATTAGAGAATTTATTAGAACATGGTAGGATAGTTAATCAATTGTAAACAAAATAAAGTGGCTGCACCTATTATCACAGAAAATTTAAAATCAAATAAGTCGTGTTTTAGGTTGGTATATATGTTAAACATGCCAATGAGGCTTTAGGGTGCCCCTCAATCACCAATGGCTCCCTTAGTAAGTAGGGTTTAGAAAGAGGTAACACTACAATTATTTACTTGATTTCATAGTTAGAAAATTATTGAAGATTTCGAAAGAATCAAGTATTTTAAGGAACAAACACAAAGTTCGACAGGTATAAAAAACTCATGTCATCTTCATGTATTACTTACTTCCTTGTCTACATTAACAAAAAGTGTTTTTCCTTAACATTTAATAATTTAATAAAACTCAATAGCCTATAGACTACGGTTAATTTAAAGAAAGTCACGTGATCTATAAAACAGAATGACATATATCAAATAAATTCGGAAATATTTAACAATATACATATCAGGTTATCATATAAAAAAAAAAAAAAAAAAAAACTATTAACTTATCCAACCAGTGTTCCAACTCCACCAGGGTGGGTGCTAGGAACCGCGGACCGGACTATTTCTCGTACGTGGTGTGTGTAGTGATGTGTGAATATTCCTGTAACCAAGCGTCCTGGTGAAGTTGGAACGCTGGTTGAAAACATTTAGATACTTGTTCCACTTAAAAACCAGCCTGTATTGTTGAAGGTTTTCACATTTCATACTTCAAATTGTGTGTGTGTTTTTTTTTTTTTAGTAATTGTGTTACATGTGATAGTTTTTAATAACTCATTACTTCCTTAACAGTCAACCGTGGTCTATGAACATGCATTTTTTCAAAGTTTTAAAAAATTATTATGGGTTAAGGGGAAACATGTAATTGTGAATTTATATTATTAAAGTAAATCCTAAAATTTTAAGGAGTTTTTTCTATACAAATCGAAACTTTATGTTCCTTACACACTTGAATCATTGGAATTACCCAATAATTGTATAACAATCATAAAAAATTCAGTAACAATATATAACTGTTATGCATGCTTTTATTTTATTTTAACTAACTTAGATTTAAAAGCCGAAAAGTAGATTTCAACCAATAAAGAAAGTGGATTTAAAACCATTTCCCCTAGATTTAAAGTTATGAGTTTAGTAAGTTAAGTACTGTCTGTTTGTAGTTTAAATTGTGTAACTGTAGCAATAAGATAAAAAGTTAGTCAAGCATGAGAAGATCGATTGTTCCTTTATATGTTGTTCATG
This sequence comes from Stictocephala bisonia, assembly GCA_035578905.1. Taxonomy (NCBI): domain Eukaryota; kingdom Metazoa; phylum Arthropoda; class Insecta; order Hemiptera; family Membracidae; genus Stictocephala; species Stictocephala bisonia. The sequence continues at coordinate 91,269 of JAQJVL010001112.1, forward strand.
AAAGTTGAGGGATTGTTATGAAAGTTAAAGACCTTGGGGTTCTAGATTAGTTACACTTTAAACAGCATTTATATTGTGTGAGAACATGGCAGTATTGATAAAAGATTAACCCTCCGGATCTAGGCAGATTGATCATGTAGATTTAGAAAACATATGTAGCAGATATATTGGCAGGAGGCAATAGATGTCTCAAACTAATGGAAATATAAATATTTTTTCTACATAGGTTGAGACTAATGGCATTTTAACGAACTATTGTTATACATATTAACAGGTACACATCAAATGGTAATACAATGAATACATATTTAATATTGCACTGGCAGTTGGCAAAATTGAAGTAGAAAATAATTCCCAAACATGTGACGCTTGTTTTTAAAATCACGTAAAAGATTGTTAGGATAGGAATATTTTTATCTAGTATGTATAACATTCCTATCTATATGTGCCGGCAACAATTTAATAAGCTGCACTGAGGTCATTGTGAAGATCACAAGAGAGAAGTAAGTATATCCAGGAAAATAAACTTTTTGGGACAATGATAAGTTCCAATAAATGAAAGGATGTGTTATATGAGACTGAAGGGTTAGATAAAAAATGTCTTAATAATATCAACACAGGCCCCCCAGCACCTATGCCCCAACACAGGATAGTTCTAAATATGAGTTCTATTATACGCTTGAACAAGTTATGATAAGTTTACCTTCCTATAATATTGAAGGATTCTAACACCAAAGTGGGCAATGCAGAAACTTGTTGAGTCTGCAAAGAAAGAACATGGTTACAATACTGGTATTGTACACAATATGGTGACTTTAGATTTAATTACGTCTCACAATTCCACCACTCTTATCTTGCTGTTTTTATTTTATTTTTTTGTAAACTTTCAAAAGTGTATCATAAATTAAGTGGAATTTATTTCTTTAATTTGCCGATGGATTGTTGACCGTAGGTTTTCATTCTGAAATATCATAATTAAGAACCAACGAAATTTTGGTATATACAGTAGCTCAGTTTTATCATGGGTTTAAGGAAGCAAAATGAGTATGTCCAACATAGGATAAGTTATAAAAATATGGCCTTCCCAACGCATTTTGCTTGTTTTTCTGATTTTATTAAAAAATAACAAAATAGCAAAGCTGTGTTTTATTTAATTTTTATAAATTAAACTAAACTGCTAAGACTGAACAAGATGTAAACTGTTAGTAGAAACGATACTAAACAACTACGTCGCGAATGGTAATTGTTTTTTTCTATTGCTGTTATTAGGAAGATCTATTATACCTTGACGATCGGTCTTATTAATGAATAATAATAAATCTACAAAGAAAAGTCTATAAGGATATAAATTTTAAACATCTTTATATTTCCATAAATGTTTTAAGACATAGATAATTCAATCTTGATACGTTATACAAGCCTAATTTGCAATAACATCTAATAGTTAGGTAGTATTTTCAAAATATACAATATTCCTAAAATACGCAAAAATATCTCTAATTAAATTGTGTTGTTGTCAGAATTGTGTTTAGTTATTACGTTGACAATTAATGGAAATGATAAAAGACCACAGAATATTTATGTTTGTAAAGGACCTAAGGACACCAAATAATGTAGTCAAAACTGATCAATTTCGATTGTTTTTTAAATCTAAATATAAACTATCGAAGTTTTACTCATTTAGTCCTTACAATATTAAATGGGTGGATGAAATGCGAACAGATAGTATGGACTATTTAAAGTAAATATTCAAGAAATTGTATAGGAATATGATGGAAATAAGTAGTCATTTGTATAAAACAATAAAAGAGGTAATTATATGTCACAAAGAAAAAGGGCTGTAATTAAAAGATTGTCTAGATAAAAGACAGCCATAACACTGACTCGTTTGTTTCAAGCCCAAATAGCGTTTATATTAGTATACCTGCGTCACTTGTAAAGGCAAACTAATATTCATAGACTTTGGAGTTAATTTACATTTTAGTTAATGTTTGTTCATAATTATGAAGTAATCAGCGTGTGATGTTTGCTTTGTATTAATGCATCAAAAGGAATTTAATGGCATTTTGGTAGTTACACAGCTTAAAACTAATTAGGACGCATTGAATAACTATTGTAGTTGATAGCAACAATACAGGATATAACAATAAATACAACTAAGCTACACTTGAGAACATTTTATTTATTGTGTAGAGTTACATATCAAGCCATTGTTAGTTCAATTTAAAGCAATCCAATATCGAACCATAAAAGGTAATAGGTAAAATATGTACTAAAATAATACCTTTGTCGTTTTAAGAACTAAGATAATCATTTCACCATGTGGGTTTTATATCGTAATTAAAGTCAATACATTCACTTAGTTATTAATTAGGACAATTTTAGTTGAAACTGTTTGAAAACTTACTAAAAAATAATCATAGGAAATATTTATTTATATATTAAAATTTCAGCTTGGCTTCAGACTCTTAGAATATTTTAAGTTGTACTCCTAATCGGCAATATTTCTATCATTTTAGGGAAAAAACTCTCTTTTATGATATTATTAATTTTTTACTTAAAATACACGAGGGAATTTAAATGTAAGGTTTAGTTGCCTTAAGTTCTAGAAAATAAAATGAAACAGGTATAGCATTATTGTACAGGGTCAGAACCAGATTGTCATTTTAATGTTCACATATGTCGAGGGATAACCCTCATACTACACTCCCACTAAATAAATATATACTTTTTAAATATGGATCACCATTTTCTAAAACTCTCACACGTATCATGAATAAGTTGTCACTAGCTATAAAACCAAGATTCCCCTAATTTTCTTGAAAGAACCCTTGTCTTTGAAACATAAACAAACGTCCCAAGAACAAGATATATATGTCTATCAGTTGTGTAATAATGTTACCATAGTATTTATATTTAACGAGAGGGAGTTATCTTAAGGGTTCTATACACAAAGATGAGTAACTGTTTGCCTGAAACATTGTATCAGGTACATTGAGAAATGTTAAGTAAACTTTAACAAATAAACCATTGTAATTGGAGAGTGGGAAATATTGTGTAAAGTTTTGGTTGACGTATAATCAGGAGCAGTTCGTTGACGGTGTGTGAGAGGTTTGTTAATTACCTTTTGTTAGAGTTTAGGTAAAGTTTAGATTAAGTAGGTGTATAAAATGTCCCTTAAGTATTCTCATCACCACGATATAGCGCTGTTTCAACAGCCAGGTTCCACTATTAGCAGTTAAAATAAAACACTGAAATTCTTCCAGTGTTGATCAGGACAAACTACAGAGCTCTTTGTCTCATCAAGGGAATGCCACAAAATACTTTTAATTAATAAGTTAATTAACTACTGGCCTCAATAACTCTATAGTGGTCGGGCTGGGTCTGTGGAACCCACATATTAACTACTGGCCTCAATAACCCTATAGTGGTTGGGCTGGGTCTGTGGAACCCACATATTAACTACTGGCCTCAATAACCCTATAGTGGTCGGGCTGGGTCTGTGGAACCCACATATTAACTACTGGCCTCAATAACCCTATAATGGTCGGGCTGGGTCTGTGGAACCCACATATTGACTACTGGCCTCAATAACCCTATAGTGGTCGGGCTGGGTCTGTGGAACCCACATATTAACTACTGGCCTCAATAACCCTATAGTGGTCGGGCTGGGTCTGTGGAACCCACATATTAACTACTGGCCTCAATAACCCTATAGTGGTCGGGCTGGGTCTGTGGAACCCACATATTAACTACTGGCCTCAATAACCCTATAGTGGTCGGGCTGGGTCTGTGGAACCCACATATTAACTACTGGCCTCAATAACCCTATAGTGGTCGGGCTGGGTCTGTGGAACCCACATATTAAAAAATCGCTTTGAAAATTTACACTTATTCTTATTTATTCACAAAAATATTCAGTCATAATTGCCTGACGTGTTTTATACAAAATAAAAATGTATATAACCAACAAAATGTATTTTAAGAATTTAAGTAAAATATAAAGTAAATTTAATATGATTATTGTCCTTTTCATGTAACGTTATTGAAAGTTATCATTAAAAAGTGATTCATAAAAACTATTTACTTAATATTCAATACAATTATAAAAACGACATATGATTATAACATTTTAAATGATAATTGACATCGTACCTTAAAAAAATAAAAAATAAAAATATGTTATAAGAGTTTAAATTTAGTCATTTTTCAGCGCATTCATGACACATCACTTTTGCATGTCCAAGATATAACCATGACATACACTGAAAAAATTTTGTTTATTCTGTTTACATCTGAAATATTTTCCTATTTACCCCGGTTTATCTTTCACCAAATAGTTCAAAGTCCGAATTTGCATCGGAATCATTACATACACTGTATTCATGATCCAACATTCTATCAATTTCACTTGTAGAAACCGTATTACAATCCATAATTAAAATCATAATGTTAGTTTATATATTAGAAATACGTAAAAACGTTTCAAAGCTTGAAAACTGTGTTAGTAGTGATCCATCCACCTACCCGTACACATACAGTGGAAGTGATTTAAATTAATAGTAGCTATGACTGAGGCGTCCCCTGTTGCTATAAACAGTGACCTCTTTCTTTTATTTCTGTGATATGACTGAAAAATTACATAATGACAAATTTCCATTTTTTTATGATTGACTTAAAGGTGGACTGGGTCTCACAGACTCCTGTGACATTTCGACAAAGACTATTCATCAACTGAACGCAGTGAAACAGGTTTTGCGATAATTTATATGGGTGATTCTAGGAAGGTATAGGACTTCGCAGTCCTATAGTATTTCATTTATTTGACCATCATAAAATTCTACTTAAACAATTCACCGTGTTAAAAGTTCGTATTTATCATTTTAACTATACATGATTATAATTACTGTACACTTTGTTACGTGTAACTTACGTGCATCAAATTTCATGAGTATATTCTTATGCTGAAGGTACGTCATAAGTGGTAAGCAGGCCAAACATGTGATAGAAATAAATTTACAAAAAACCTAGCCCATAGGTATATGTAAATTTTATTATTTTGTGTGAATTCGTGTTAGTTATCATATTAATTCTAGAATACATTTTTATTTATTAATTCACTCCATGTTTATTTAGGAAACAAACCTCCACGTGTCACATTTTTACATTTATTCTCGTTGAACCATGAACCATAATACACATTTATGAACCAACTTTATGAAACATATTTATTCATTACAATGTGGGTTAAAGTTGTGTTTTTTAAATTTGATTCTTCATTTAAATACGTCATTATCAAGTCAAAATATTTGTTTTTCAGTTCAAATTATTTTATTTTATTAAAATTAACTTAATTCATTTTAAGGTTTGCTGAGTAGCTGTATACTATTCCAGACAAAATGTTTAACACCCCCTTTGAATATATTATAGTTCATATTATAGTAGAACTATCTTGAACTATAGTATTATAGTGCTTACATTACCTACGTTACAATGTAATACATTTAATGTTAACATAGTTTTGGCTTGCCTACTACTTATGACAAGCCTTCAGCATAAGAATATACTTATACCTACTAGATTTTGTAACAACTGTCGATACACCCTTTCTATTGGATATTTTAGTGACATAATTGTTTATTAAAACTTTTTATGACAAAACTATTCCGGTCTGCTATTCTAAAAATGGTAAATACCACAACTCTGTTACTTTAATCCAAACATATATTTTGTATACCACGGTAATAACAACGTTATTGAAGTAACTATCCTTTAGTATATACATCGTTCTTTAAACATTTGATAGCAATAGCAGTAAATACAGACTTTTCTCTTTGTAAAATATTCTACAAGTTTCTCATAAAATATTAACTATAGTATAAGTTTTCCACATGGCCCATAAAGAAAGCCACATTCATAAACACAGAGTTCTTACATTTTCTTTCCACTTACACTTTATATATTGCCTTTGACGTATTCCGCTCTCCCTCCTGTACTTAAATCTTGTCGAAACACTATCCAATAACTTAATATAGAACTCCCTTAATACAACCCTTTATAGATCACCCCTCCAATGAACACACATATCTGTCATGAGCCATCCTATACAAAACACACGTATATCACTCATTGCTTACGTCCCAAACAAGTTGATATAAAAGATTGTTCGTCACCATAATCTCAAAAGATCCACCTTCATTTACCATCATAAAACCTGTCCATCACTTCATCATTCCTCTAACCAAACCCACCATAACAAAGCATCGTCAAATATCATAAAGAGTGGCATCCGTTGTCGTCAGGAAGTCCACTGCAGTAGTGGAAAGGACATCAAGAAGAAGAAATATATATTTTAACTGAATTGTAACGAAATAAAGTTTATTTTTCAGTAAAAATACGACAGTTTAAATGAATTTTAAATAAACAAATACTTTTAACTAGTTGTTAAATTGAAGGTGTAGTAACAATCTGAATGACAACGCTTAGACTTTATTAAAACTGGTTTTAAATTTGGTTGATCACTTAGCTCAATAGAAATATTTATTTTAGATTTACTTTTATTTGAAAGATGTTTAATTAATTAAATAAAATAACTCCATGCAATACCATAAAAGGGCCAATGGAGTCCAAGAGTCAGATGTGAATAAAAACATGTCAGAAACCTTTTTATGAACGTAATCATAAAATGTCATAACACAGTTATCGGATACAAAAATGTCATAACACAGTTATCGGATACAAAAATGTCATAACACAGTTATCGGATACAAAAATGTCATAACACAGTTATCGGATACAAAAATGTCATAACACAGTTATCGGATACAAAAAAGTCATAACACAGTTATCGGATACAAAAATGTCATAACACAGTTATCGGATACAAAAATGTCATAACACAGTTATCGGATACAAAAATGTCATAACACAGTTATTGGATACGAAAATCGGATAATACAGTAATGCATAAAGAAAAAAAAAAACAGCCAGTCGCACATGATTTAGTTTATATTTATGCTTAACTAATAGATCTCATGTATATTATAAGTGATTTCATAATTCCCTAAGTTAAGAAATCTTTATGACATATTATGGCATACTAGTATAGTAGGCCCATACTTTGTAACTATTTATGGAGTTTTGCGATTTAGTTCTGTTATATGCTTAGTTACAATGCATACAAAATATCTTGACGTTACTAAATGACAAGATCTTGACGTTCATAAGTCATAGGTTTCTCATAATCACATTCAACCACTAGATTAAATTTTAAAGATCCATACACGTTCAGTTGCTGACTTATGATTCTTATCATTGCATCTTTGTGTAGAGAAAGCAAAAAACAGAGATCTTTCTCTTGGGTTGAATTATTTCTTAAGAAAAATTATTTTACTCTCCCTCCAAAAGCAGATTCAAGTTCAATAAACTGTATATTGGATATACAAAATCCTATGACTAATACACGTAGTGACACCGTACGTTTATGGGTGGGTGGGTGAGTATATACTAAATGGAGGATATACAAAATCCTCCATTTAGTAAGGTTATTGAGGAATTACATTATATTTAATTATAAAAGTAACGGTTGGTAAAATATCTTATAAGTCAATCATTCAATAAAAATAATAAACATATACATTTTACGGAATAATTTAAATTCAACTTAATTCTTCAATATTACGGAAAGCATTAATGTACAAGCTAAACATAAATAAAATTAAAGAAATACTACCAAATTGTTTTTGATTTTTCTATCAATAAATTCTTTAATAACAAATTAAACTCAAATGTGATAGTAAATAAAATCTACTCGATTGAAACTCCTCCTACCTAAAATTCAGCATTGATTTATGAATGAGTAATCCTACGAACACAATACTCGAGATATTACGTAACACTAGTCAGTTATATTTAGATAATGTTAGACAAACTTGAGGTGCTTTCCAAGAGAGGGTGAAATAAATACACAAACTGACGCGCAAAATAACTGGCAAGTTAAGGAGGACTTTCGGCTGTAATATTCCCTTGGCTGAGCAATTGAGTCTAATAATGTTTTGCGAGATGCACGGGACTTCTACCAGTATTTTGAACGATTTTCCTTAAGATAATTTTACATTTAACAATTATTTTATGCATTTACAATCTTCTTAGAAGTTTATAGCCTAATAGGAATGTCATATAATTGTATTTATATTGTAAAACAACTCTATTTATTTTCAGGGCAGGCTTCAATGAACGTACATATATTTTACAAGTGATATGTTTTTTTAAAATACTAAACTATTTAATGTTTAAATAGTGTGAGAGAAATATATTATGATACTGTATTACCAATTTTACAAATTTAAGAGATTTTAGATTTTATGGATAATAAATTTTGGTCACTTTAAAAGTGCAGATAAAGATGAAGCTTTTGGTTAAATAGGATGAGCATTCACATAAATTTATATCTACGTTATCTGCAGCTTACCACCGTAATAACAAAAAATATTGAATGTTTCAAACATTTCAAGTGTTTTATGAAACAAACACAATGTTTCAACAGGTATCAAACTAATTTAATCGTCAGGTGGTACGTGATGCCATAGGCTACAGTAAATATTAACTTATGAATTTGCTCTTCTAACTAACCCATGTTAAGTAGGAAAACCCTTAAACAACAACATGCTCATGGATTATTGTAGTCTATTTAGAAAGTATCGTCTTTAATATAAATAGACAATTTTGTTATAATAGTGTGTCTAGAAGTTATAGAGTACGTGAGAAGAGTTCACTATAATCTATAAGCATTTAGCTGTTTAAGGGTTTCATTAGATTGATGTGGGATGGTTAGAAGGTAACGTTGTAAGATAAGGTACGATAAGGATATGGTTGAGACCACAGGAGTTTATGAATGTTGGGGATGGTAAAAGGTAACGTTGTAAGATAAGGTATGATAAGGATATGGTTGAGACCACAGGAGTTTACGAATGTTGGGGATGGTAAAAGGTAACGTTGTTAGATAAGGTACGATAGGATATGGTTGAGACCACAGGAGTTTATGAATGTTGGGGATGGTAAAAGGTAACGTTGTTAGATAAGGTACGATAGGATATGGTTTAGACCACAGGAGTTTATGAATGTTGGGGATGGTAAAAGGTAACATAGTTAGATAAGGTACGATAGGATATGGTTGAGACCACAGGAGTTTATGAATGTTGGGGATGGTAGAAGGTAACGTTGTTGGATAAGGTACGATAGGATATGGTTGAGACCACAGGAGTTTATGAATGTTGGGGATGGTAAAAGGTAACATTGTTAGATAAGGTACGATAGGATATGGTTGAGACCACAGGAGTTTATGAATGTTGGGGATGGTAGAAGGTAACGTTGTAAGATAAGGTACGATAAGGATATGGTTGAGACCACAGGAGTTTATGAATGTTGGGGATGGTAAAAGGTAACATTGTTAGATAAGGTACGATAGGATATGGTTGAGACCACAGGAGTTTATGAATGTTGGGGATGGTAAAAGGTAACGTTGTTAGATAAGGTACGATAGGATATGGTTGAGACCACAGGAGTTTATGAATGTTGGGGATGGTAAAAGGTAACGTTGTTAGATAAGGTACGATAGGATATGGTTGAGACCACAGGAGTTTATGAATGTTGGGGATGGTAAAAGGTAACGTTGTTAGATAAGGTACGATAGGATATGGTTGAGACCACAGGAGTTTATGAATGTTGGGGATGGTAAAAGGTAACATAGTTAGATAAGGTACGATAGGATATGGTTGAGACCACAGGAGTTTATGAATGTTGGGGATGGTAGAAGGTAACGTTGTTGGATAAGGTAAGATAGGATATGGTTGAGACCACAGGAGTTTATGAATGTTGGGGATGGTAAAAAGTAACATTGTTAGATAAGGTACGATAGGATATGGTTGAGACCACAGGAGTTTATGAATGTTGGGGATGGTAAAAGGTAACGTTGTTAGATAAGGTACGATAGGATATGGTTGAGACCACAGGAGTTTATGAATGTTGGGGATGGTAAAAGGTAACGTTGTTAGATGAGGTACGATAGGATATGGTTGAGACCACAGGAGTTTATGAATGTTGGGGATGGTAGAAGGTAACGTTGTTAGATAAGGTACGATAGGATATGGTTGAGACCACAGGAGTTTATGAATGTTGGGGATGGTAGAAGGTAACGTTGTTGGATAAGGTACGATAGGATATGGTTGAGACCACAGGAGTTTATGAATGTTGGGGATGGTAGAAGGTAACGTTGTTGGATAAGGTACGATAGGATATGGTTGAGACCACAGGAGTTTATAAATGGTGGGGATGGTAGAAGGTAACGTTGTTGGATAAGGTACGATAGGATATGGTTGAGACCACAGGAGTTTATGAATGTTGGGGATGGTAGAAGGTAACGTTGTTGGATAAGGTACGATAGGATATGGTTGAGACCACAGGAGTTTATGAATGTTGGGGATGGTAGAAGGTAACGTTGTTGGATAAGGTACGATAGGATATGGTTGAGACCACAGGAGTTTATGAATGTTGGGGATGGTAGAAGGTAACGTTGTTGGATAAGGTACGATAGGATATGGTTGAGACCACAGGAGTTTATGAATGTTGGGGATGGTAGAAGGTAACGTTGTTGGATAAGGTACGATAGGATATGGTTGAGACCACAGGAGTTTATGAATGTTGGGGATGGTAGAAGGTAACGTTGTTGGATAAGGTACGATAGGATATGGTTGAGACCACAGGAGTTTATGAATGTTGGGGATGGTAGAAGGTAACGTTGTTGGATAAGGTACGATAGGATATGGTTGAGACCACAGGAGTTTATAAATGGTGGGGATGGTAGAAGGTAACGTTGTTGGATAAGGTACGATAGGATATGGTTGAGACCACAGGAGTTTATACATTTTGAAAATTCGTGTTCGTTTGATAAAACAGTTGAAGCATCTGAGGTCCAAACAATTTTACCTGTCCTAAAAAATGCAATGGCAACAGATAATCTTAAATCTATAATAAACACATACATTCATTAGGGAGGAATTTATATTCCAAGTTTTTTTAGATACTAAATTTGACAACACTTTTATTTGTACCAACTACTGAGGAAATCTCTTTGAGGTCAGTGTACGTAAAAGTAAGATCCGGTAAGAGAGGTTAACAGATTTTAATGTACAGTATGTTGCGAATATCATGTGCAGTAAAGGTGTGATTCGGAATGAAATTTATAGGTCACTGATGGTGTTGAAGTATTTTATAAAATCACGATAACTTATGAGTGTTTTTCATACAGAAATCATAACACCCATAATAAAGCCAATAAAGCCCATAGTAGCCAAATAAAGATCGTTTTCATCTCAATTCACCCAAAATTAGTATTGGGATAGCAAATATTAATGCTAATAACTGTAGAAAATATTTACAAAAACAATACTGCCTTTGAACATATAGCATTTTGTAGTTATTTGTGAAACTGGTGTGCAAAGTAACACTTAGCTGCACGAGAGAAATACTGCAATGGATTCTCAAGTGCAGGATGGATGCTTTGAGCACAAGTTGTACATCATATCCTATAGTTGAACAGCCAAATCAAAAAACCACTGTCAAAATACATGTCATCACCATCCATTTTGCTAAATAACCAGTCTTATCAAAACTTAAATAGGTTATGTAAACGTTCACAACGTTTGATAACAATAAAGACTACATAAACGGTTCTGTTTACACTCGGCGCTGCCAACTTAACTATTGCAAGTGTACGTGAAGTTAATTGCTTATGGCCAATTGATGTATTATTTTTGTTTTTAACTTAAAAATTTTCAATGCGGTAAAGTAACGCGAGTGTGGTAAAGTGTTTAAATGCAGTAATCACCTACTTTGGGACTTGTATTGAGTGCAGGAACAGCCACTTTGCTAGGCAACTGTAGGACAAATGCTGTAAAGGTTACTTGTACAAACAGTTACGAAGAAGTTAATACAGCTCTTCATTGTTAATCTCTTGAGGGAATATGGCTATGGGTAGTACTCTAACATCTGAATGCAGCTTAGTCTTTCTTGTGCAATAATATCTCTGGGATTACCATTGAGGTTTATTGGTGTTTAAAGAAGAACTCTTATCCAGGTCAGAGATATAATCCTGTTCGCTATATTTGCTGATGTGGAACGACTCCTTTCAAACGTCAGTGAGGTACTTCTGTTGAATATTCTGTATTTTGTTATTTTATACTTTCATGTAAAAAGAAAAACCTTCGTATAAAAGGCAGTTTTAACAATTCAATTAATTACTCTGTAATACCAAGTACAGTACATATTACCTTGTAGCGTTGTAGGGTTAAAGGCAATATAATTCAGTGCAGTAAAATGGAATAGAGGTCTGTATTGTTCAGAAAATTAAACACCCACTCTAAAATGAATTTGTTACATCATTTAAGTACTTTTATTGATAGTATTATTATATTGTTATTATGTTTAAATAGGTTAAATATAGTATATTTTAGGTTAAATGTACAACTAATAATAATATTTAGTTAGGTTGGTAATTAAGTTGATAAATAAGTTGATAGTAGGGCTCGTACACAAAACATCAATATTTCTGTGTAAAGTCTTTCAACACGTACACTTACCAAAGGCACAAGAATATTTTGACAAAATCATTTAAAGCTAAATTAACGATACTGTATAATAATGGCGAATATTCTCAATATAGGTTCGATAAAACAACATATTTTATATATTTTTAACTTTGCCATATAAATTGCCTTGAACACAGTTTGTTTGACGAATATAACAATTTTATATGTATTAAGATATTTTTTAACCTATTAAAGTAAATTTCTTTAAAAAACCTGTAAAAATAATTTGAATCACTTTTATTTTTGATGCAATATTTTTTACAACGATGTGTCCTTTCAATGAGCATATTATTAAGATTTGTCACAGTAAATTATCAAGGAAGGATATTGGGAGAGAACCACTTGCTTACCATTTGAGTTCAGTGATCCGTTAGAATGACCTGGCTGATAGGAGTAGAATCTTAACGCAGGATCTGATTAGAAACGTTTATTGTGCCTATGTACAAATCTACTTCAATATGGCATAATAGCGTGAAGTAGTACATACAAATCAACTTTAATTGCTTTGGAAATGACACAGAAAGCAATTATTAAACCAGCTCTCCGCAAAAGTAGAAGATATTCAACAGATATTTTGCTCAATAAATTTAAAGTCTTTATCCTTACTCAACTGTTTGTTTAGAGTAATGGCTATATATATTTTCAAAAACCCAACTGTAGTTAATTAACATGTGATCCACAGCCATTTTAAGAAAAGGTCAATCGCGGTACCAAAAATCACAAAATCAATAAACAAAACAAATCCTTTTTATATTGCTAGTGTTTTATACCTGAATTTACCCAACCATATCAGAGCTCCAGCCCCATACTCATTTGGTACATTAAAAAATGTATGAACAAATGGCTTGTTGAGGTAGGAAGGGAAAATATAAACAATTTGTTAATGTACACTGAATAACATTAAATATATAGATGTTTCGTCATGTACAGGTTTTTTTTTCTTTCTGGGTTTATAAATGTAAAACTTTAACTTAGGTTGGTGCTTGTATGCTTGAAAATGGGGCTGGGTGAATGGATGTGGCATGTTGTCTGTTGTGTGTGTGTGTGTGTGTGTGTGTGTGTGTGTGTGTGTGTGTGTGTGTGTGTGTGTGTGTGTGTGTGTGTGTGTGTGTGTGTGTGTGTGTGTGTGTGTGTGTGTGTGTGTGTGTGTGTGTGCGTGTGTGTGTGTGTTTAACTATTCATTTATTAAAATTTTGATTATTTTTAATTTTTATTATTTTTAATTTATTGACTTATTTTTATTATTATTTATTTATTTATATATTTCTGTTTGAGTGTGTGGAGAGGTATAAGTGAGGATGAGTGTATGCGTGTGAGGTTTGAATGTGCGTGCGTGCGTGCGTTTGTGCGTGCGTGCGTGCGTGCGTGCGTGCGTGTGTGTGTGTGTGTGTGTGTGTGTGCGTGTGTGTGTGTGTGCGTGTGTGTGGGTGTGTGTGTGTGTGTGTGTGTGTGTGTGTGTGTGTGTGTGTGTGTGTGTGTGTGTGTGTGTGTGTGTGTGTGTGTGTGTGTGTGTGTGTGTGTGTGTGTGTGTGTGTGTGTGTGTGTGTGTGTGTGTGTGTGTGTGTGTGTGTGTGTGTGTGTGTGTGTGTGTGTGTGTGTGTGTGTGTGTGTGTGTGTGTTTAAATTACATTATATAGTTTTGTATAAGAAAAGCTCGTCCCCAACTTACTCAGAGGAGACTTGGTTAATAATGTTTCATTTTCGATATAATTGACGATTCATAATCCTTCTAACTTGTCTAAAATCATATAATAAGATAGTTACTGTCATTGTAAACCCCTGAATAGATTTAAAATTACCGAATATATTTAAATGTAGGATAGTATGTTTTTAGTGTAAATAAATGCACAACATTTCACTATGAGTAGATTCAATTTAAACAAATTATTTTGATTTAATTACAGGAAATATAAATAATTAGTTGAAAATCCTAATGAAAATAATTTATTTTTAAACTGAAAACACATTTGATGTACATTTTATAAAGTCTGGTAAAACGTATAAACCATGGTAAAACGGTTTTTGAGCGTACAATGTGATGTTTATCAGATGTATGCAAATTGGTGTGAATCATTAAGTAAAGACCGCTTGATTACTCTACCTTCTAGCAGGCATATGACCTACTTCTTCACACGGGTGCAACAGAATATATTACCTTAATACAGTAATGAATTACATAATCATTTCCCCTCATTCCATGTTTTTACCAGAATAATATATATCTTTAATGTTAATAATTATAAATGTTATGACACTGAAAAAATATATTCTAATGTAAAGATTTAAAAATAATACATATTTGTTTAAAGGGATGTTCTTCAGTACACAAAAGAATACAATGTCAAATTAGTTGAGTTGAGAGTACTAAAATTATTCAATAAAGATCTTCACTAAAATATTAATACCAATATATACTATGTCACTCATATTTACTTTCAAAGGTATATGGGGCCCCATACCGCATGTATAGGGGTTTGGTTAGTCTTGTTCGATTGGTATGGTGGGCCAATACCGCATGTATAGGGGTTTGGTTAGTCTTGTTTGATTGGTATGGTGGGCCAATACCGCATGTATAGGGGTTTGGTTAGTCTTGTTTGATTGGTATGGTGGGCCAATACCGCATGTATAGGGGTTTGGTTAGTCTTGTTTGATTGGTATGGTGGGCCAATACCGCATGTATAGGGGTTTGGTTAGTCTTGTTTGATTGGTATGGTGGGCCAATACCGCATGTATAGGGGTTTGGTTAGTGTTGTTCGATTGGTATTGTGGCTCAATACCGCATGTATAGGGGTTTGGTTAGTCTTGTTTGATTGGTATGGTGGGCCAATACCGCATGTATAGGGGTTTGGTTAGTCTTGTTTGATTGGTATGGTGGGCCAATACCGCATGTATAGGGGTTTGGTTAGTCTTGTTCGATTGGTATTGTGGCTCAATACCGCATGTATAGGGGTTTGGTTAGTCTTGTTTGATTGGTATGGTGGGCCAATATCGCATGTATAGGGGTTTGGTTAGTCTTGTTTGATTGGTATGGTGGGCCAATATCGCATGTATAGGGGTTTGGTTAGTGTTGTTCGATTGGTATGATGGCCCTTGGGCACCTAAAACAGTAGAGGTAAAGAACACGATTTAGAGTAGGTTTTTTTTACAATTTCTTCTTATAATTATTTTATCACAAGGAGATATAACCAGCCAATAGGAGTACAATACTAAACATTATCCGTTTGGAGCTTAAACCCTCTTGAATTTGGGATTTGCAGTTCCATATCTTACCATATGAGCCAACATACTGGTGATCGGTTTCCTATTATCCTAATTATTGTGTGATGCAATTGTTCTTGGTTACTAATCGAGGAGTTTTTATATCTACCTTTCCCTGATGCAGGCCGAAATTATGTACATTAAGTAAATACAATTAGCTATTACTCCCAAATCACTTATAGGTACATATGTTTTGGAAGTTGTTTTATTTTATTTTTTAATTATTTTTTAAGAGATCCACTCTTATGTTTTATCTTACTCTGCCCAATTTTCCCTTTATGGGGACTAATATGTATGGGGAACTTAAATAATGATTTAAAATATATCACTGTAGTTGGATAACTCACAACTTTTAGTGTTATAAATGTTTAACCTAGCTAAATGTAATGAAATGCAATTCTATATATTTTAGGTTGGTCAAACCATATTCTTGTGGGGTTAATGATATATTAAGAAATTGAACTAGCTCTATTTTATTTTTCACGGCCTGCATTACAAATATTAATATATATTAAATCTTAAAATTAAGATAAATATTAAATTACATCTTAATATTAAGATCAAACAATCCATATAGATTACAATACAGAATGACATAACGTCCTTTAAATTCTTAGAGTTTTTATTTCAACATCGAAAGTTATTTAAAATTATAATAAAATAATTTATATTTGTTATTTTAAATGTTGATTTTATATTAAAGGCTAAAACCGTAAAATAAAAAAAAATTCATGTAAAGTTGATAAATATTAAATTAATTTATTACGTACTTGGACATATTTTCAATATAGGGTTTATTTCTTTATTTCTCTTGAATACAGTGCTGTACATGAGGAAATGTATTTCTTATCAACTAGAAAAGTACAACAAATCATTGATAACAAAGTCATTAAAAAGAAGTCATCTTCAAAAATTCATTAATAGAGACATTAGATAAATGAGAATAACGCCTTGCAACCAAAAAGAAAGGAAATGCTAAAAAGAGGCTGTATGAAGATAGTAAGAAGTGTACTAAAACATTTGTGCCTAGTAAAAAAATAAAAATTGAAGGACAGCGCAACAAAATTCCGCTGTCCTCTGTTTGGAGTCATCAGATGAAGAGGATGCCTTATGTTTGGTCTGTGGAGACAAATATGATGAAAGTGCTCCTAATGAAGTATGGATACAATGTACAAAGTGCAAAGACTGGGCCCACGAGAAATGTAGACGTGGCTCCATCTTCTATGTTTGTGAAAATTGTGACGCAGACAAAAATGATTAAAATTTCAAAGTAAATAAGCCTGTATAACTAGGTTACTAAGTAATATTGTTTCTTCATTGTATGATCGCAATTCACTAGTTTATATTTTGTTGTTTGATTTATATGATTAATTATTATAACTTCTTCTTTTCTTGGATTTACATTAGTGATAATCACACGTTCTCCTAATATGACTTAGTTACTAGGGGTTTTGTAACTGTTTTAAGAAATAATTTTTCAACCATGTATACATTTGTTTTAAGGATTTTACTCATGACTCTACATTATATGTAAGCAGTTGAATTTTCTGTCATTGAATAATGGTGGGTTTGGTAAATGACCATTTTTCTTCTGGTATTGTATTTATTTTCATATATAAAAGTAAACAAGGTTTTTATTTTTTAAGTAAAACTTACAAATTTGAAAAATATAGTTACAGGGTAGGGTTAAAATATCTTTTGACATAAAAATTGGTTTGCAGTGCTCTTTATATGATTTGTGTGTATTATTCTGATGGCTATCTTGTGTATCATAATAGTTCTGTTGAGATTTGTCGCTGAAGTGCCATACCATACAACTAGCCCATATGTCATGATGCTATGAAATGTAGCGTAATAGAATTTTTTTATTGTATCTATTGTAACATAATGGAGAAAATATTTAGGGAGAAACAGGCAGAATTACGTCTTTTATCAATGTAATCAATGTGAAAATTAAAGGACAATTTTGAGTCTATGAATACTCCTAGAAATATTACAGCATCTGTTTTGTTGGATTTATTTTGAATTTCTATAGCTTTGTTTTTAGGGTTTTGGAATGTTAATAACTGTGTTTCAACATTTAATTTCAGTACATTCACAGAGAACCAATAGTGTAGTTGTTTAAAAAGGGTTTTGTTTCCGATTGGAGTGTGTCTCTATATCCCTGGCTCTGATTACAGCAGAAATGTCATCTGCATATTGAATTAGCATACATAAGCTTAAGCTTAGTTGAACAATAAAAGCTAATTCGGAAACATATATTAAAAACAAAGTAGGTCCAAATTTAAGCCCTGGAGACAGCCAATTTTTTAAAAATATTCCAGCTAGATAAAAATTGTCCGTTTTTAGTAATTTTGACTCTTTGATATATGTATTAAAAGTAAGATTTAATGCTATGCCGTGAATTTCAAAGTGTTTAATAAAATGTTTATGTCCATGCTTTTGATAAAACACAAAAATGCTCAGAATTAATCTTTACTATCATTGCTTTTATACAACGTATCAGTTATAGAAACTATTGCATCCAATTTTGAAAAATTTTCAATTAATACAAACTGTCCCTTATTGATGATCGCTTAAACATTATGATCGTCTTCCTCGGACGGTTCAGTTTTCCTCTCAGTGTTCCATTTAGTTTTAGTGTCTTTGTGTTCATTTTCTGTGTTCCGTGATTTCGTTTTCTATGTTCCTTGGCGTTGTCGGTAATGTCACCAATCTAGATTGGCAGCCGACGACGACATGTTTTGCGGCTAGAAACGTTTAACCGTGGCCCCGGGGTCGGAGAGTGATGGACGGGCACCTGCATGGTTACTGACGACGTTTTCCTGGAGGCACAATGGACAACCTACGGGCTGGGACTAGCCTTTACTGTGCGTCCCAGAGGGCAGCCACTTCTTCACCCTTTCCGCGCTGGCCATCCATCGGCCTCCAGGATGAAAACATCGACATGCCGGTGACCCACACCCAATTATTTATCCGGCCCTTCTGGCTTCCAACGATTGAACATGTTGAAGAACGTTTTCCTGTGAAAAAACTTGTTTTGTAACTAACTCATAATAACTACACGATTATTTTGTACAAAATTGACGTACAATCAACAAGAAACCTTTTAATGGATTGAACGAAGTCAAAATGATATGATTAACTGTTTACAGTAATATGCATGCTAGAATATGAATCATAGTGTGCATATTTTATTATTTTTTATTCATAGTATACATTTATGAATATTTTTACATAACCTTAATTGGTATGCTAGTATGTGTTTCATATATCTATTACTATAGTATGTTATATTATATAACAAAATAATGTTCGCGAAATATTGTTCCTATACACAATTCTGTTGTGTGAAATATTCGTTTTGGTACATCGTTATCATTGAAGTAGATCTTGATTGTTAATGTAACTGGTAAAATATTTATTATATACAGTGTAGCAAGTCGATCAACAATCAAAACTCATACTATTAGTTCTTAAGTAAGTATGCAGTAAGCTATTGTTAATGTAACTGGTAAAGTATTTATATATACAGTGTAGCAAGTCAATCAATAATCAAAACTCATACTATTAGTTCTTAAGTAACTATGCAATAAGCTATTGTTAATTGTTAAAAATAGATGGTAATTTATTTCAGGATAATACAGGTTCACTTCTAACACACAAGGGAACCATTTAATGTAACAATGATAAAAATTTGAGGCATTAGACAATATACATTATATTAAACAAAATATGAGGTTAGGTCCCCCGCCTCTTTTTGGAGACAATTAAGTAAAATAGCTGTAATTAATTATTTCCTATATACAAATATAACAGTTATTCGTAATGTTTTCTCCAGAAAATTTAAAACATATAAAAATACATCTATTGCATCTGGTTCCAGCGAGAGAATATTTTTCACATGATAAATTCTATACAATACAAATATATAAGGCCAATGTTATGTTATGTATTTCATACTATTTCTTGACATCAATATTCATGTAGGTGTTATATAATTCGTTTTATGTCTACAACTAAAGATACATTTATCACATATACTTGACTGATATTAGTTTGAATTCATATCTTATCGTATGATATGACATAAGATTATTCAACTGTAAACGTGAGGAATCATGTAACTCACATGTCCCTTATAATCCTTTTGATTAAAAACAATCATATCAATTCTTAAATGTTACTTTTAAAACTATCAAGCCTTTATCATGAATGTAATTACTAAACCTTGTCGACACTCAATTAAACATCGCTTGATTACCAGATACAACGTGTAATGAAGCTGGGTAATGAACATAGCGCTAATTTCGACATCCATCAATCATCAGATATTGGTACTCGTTATAAATTGTATCACTTCAGGACGTCATTTTGGAGATAAACAACTGTCATAAACTGTTACTGTGTATATAGATTGCGTGAAATAAGTGTAGTCGTTTAATATTAATAATACATTTTTTCACATAAATTTATGTCTGTTTCAATATACTTTTTTATAATCATAAATTAAATTCACCTAACTAATTCAGAAAACCTTAAAAGAAACACGGATACAGTAACATTTTTATATTATTTAGTGACAGTATTCTAGAATGATTGGCATTTCCTAACTGTGAAAGGAACATTCGATACAACATTGCATATCTAAGGCTTACCCAAACTATTTTATTTTAATTAAAACTTATACTTTTTAGTAGGTTGTAATTTTAAAGAAACGGAAAGACAATATATCATCAATAACTAACAATTATTAAGAGGTTTTCAAAATGTATTCCAAATATATTATTATAGTCATGGTGCAATTTGGAGAGATGAATAATATTTAAAAATTAGGAATCATTTTTCAACATAATTGTAACAAATGTACTCGAATATATAAATTACCTGTATTTTAAATAAAGACGTTTAAGAGGTTTATTTTAAATTATTGATAAAATTGCAATTATAACTAATTGCAATTTAAATTAGTTAAAAGTGCAGCTTAGACCGGGTGACCGGTGGCCGAGCGGTCTAAGGAGTTGGGACTTTCAGCTTGGGTTAGAGATTGCACTGGTTCGAATCCGGCCTTGACTGAAAGATTTAACCAGTAATTTAACCTTGTACTGTACTGGTCCGCCTCCTTAATCTGTCTCAATAAGTTCCTCGCACAGACCAATAATCTATTAGGAATGTGCAGAGTAAGGTTAAAAAGGAGATCGGCCTCACCTAAATACATACATATATATATATATATAAAACACTACAAGTTATAATTGTCTAATTAAAACATTTTTCGCATCATATTCCCCTCTAGCCGAGTGAACATTTCTATACAGTTAATACTTTTTAATTCATAGATATTGGTTGATTTTAAAAGTGCTGTATATAAATTATGTTTAGCAAACTTAATAATTAAAAATTTGCTTAAATAATCTACTAATATAATAATTATAATAAACCTTAACTAAAATGTTCATAAAAAGAAGGAGTAGGGGAACTTAAAATTACTACTTCCATTCCAGTAACTTTAAATTAGGTAAAGTTGTATGAACAGTGTGTACCGTAGAGGTACTCGGCTATATCAGACCAAGTGGGCAAATACACTTACCCAAATAACCTGCTTGCTGCAGTCATGTTTTCAGGTTAAGATGCTAGTTTAATTTATAATTAGATATCAAAGAGGATCAATGTAACAGATGATGTGTTCAGATAAAGTGTATTGGATAGTTGGAGTACCATTATTGGAGTACTAGATCACACTTTAGATCACCACAAGGGTGTGGTTTTCAAACCATGTGATAGGTTAGATTTATTTTTAATTTAAATTAACCTCATAGATAATTCAGTTATTTGCACAATTTATATAGGATGGTAGAAAACGTGGGCCAAAAGTGATTAAATGGGTGAAAATAAACGAAAAAGTTACCATGAAGATGTGTCTTATCTCGTTTAGTTTGGCATCTGTCTCTATGTGCTTTTAAAAAAATACCACATCTAACCATCTAGATGTGGTATCTAGAAAATTTTTTGTCTTTTCATTGATTTTAATGAAATTTAGCAATACAATTTTTAAACGGCCACCATTTTGAAACGGTTGAAAATATTATTTTATGTTTTTAGAGTATATTAGGTGGCGTATTGTTCGTGTCAAGTTTCAAAACTATATCTAATACCGTTCATGAGATATGGTATAAAATAAATAAATAAATAAACATAGACAGACAGACGCCAAACTAAGCGAGATAAGACACACCTTCATAGGGACTTTTTTGTTTATTTTTACCTAATTAATTATTTCCTGAAGTTTTGCCCAACACTTTTAAAACAGCCTGTATATTGAATACACTAAAGTAATTGTTACTATTCACGTGTGTCTTGGGTAGTAGAAGACCACCACTAAACTCCAGAACTCTTGAATTGAATACCGGTACTTCTTTTTATAGGGTAAACTGTACGTTACATCATTTTAGGCTACGTTTAATGAAATAATGAAATAATGAAATAATGAAATAATGAAATTTATTCCTTTATAAAAAAACACATTACAGGTTTGAATTACAAAAGGAATACTAGGTGGCCACATTTACCAGTATTTGTGGCCAACCACTTAAAACTAAAAATATAAATTAAACACTTAAACAAAACTCTTTAAAATCAGTCCAGTCCAACACTGTAAAAACTTAACTCGCCCTCCGCGGCGCCTGAAGTGATAGTAATAAAACAAAAACTAAATGTTAAACTGTAAATAACTGTGTAAAACAAAACACACTATGCTACTAAAATGTATAACTATTTGAGGCTCGTAAAAATTAAACTTATTGGTTGTTATATAAACTAAAACATTTAAAATCTATTAAAAGAAAAAAAAGAAAAAACAGTAACAAAATTATCTGTTCAAAAACTAAAATAAATTGTGTTTAGACATTAACGAAATATTTGCTTAAACATTAAGCATAGGTAAATGTTGAGTGGATAGTAACCATACTTTAAGCTTTTTTAAAAATAAATTTAAATTTTGACACGTTTTAATGTTATTTGGCAATAGATTAAAAAATTTAGGCCCATTATATTGAAATGATTGCTTAAACAAGGAATTGTTGACTTTAGGCAATCTAAAAATTCTTTGATAACAGCTTCTTGTTTTGTAAAAAAGGTCATCTGTACCAGTATTTCCACTCCGAATATAAAATAGCTTTAAAACTTTATAAACAAACAGATGCTGAAAGGGTAATATTTTTAAAAGGGAAAATAGTGGATAAGAACTGTCATTTTTCTGTCTATTGAGAATAATTTTTATAAAATGGTTTTGGGTTATTCTAAGTTTTTGCGTATACGTTTTATACGCTCCTCCCCAGCAGCTAATAGCATATTGAAGTCTAGAGTCAATTAAAGCAAAATAAAGCGTTCTTAGCAAAGATTGATCACAAAAGTTTCTTAGGAAATAAAAAGTTCTAATAGAGAATTTTAATTTATTATGTAGCACAGAAATATGACTTCCCCAATTTAAATTTTGATCCATTATGACTCCTAAATATTTTACATTATTACTCTTTTCTATTATTTCACACTTACAGTCTAACCTTGCACAAAAAGACACATGATAAACCAGATCAGCAGGAAACTCAAAACTATTTACCAAACTAAAATTTATAAATTTTGTTTTACTGACATTAACTTTCATTTTGTTATAAAAACACCATTCGCTCAAGATATTCAGGTCATCATTAATACTTTCCCAAATACTTTGAATATTTGTCTCTGAGTAAAAAAATGGCCGACGATGGAGTGGATTTTGATCTCAATAAACATGTTTCGGCTTATTTCATGTATTTGTCATAGACTCGTATTATTTACTATATAAAATGCTAAAATATTGTGCCATTAACTTGTTTATGTAGTTGGTTTTGTATTTTTATCATTATATGGTGTTTTGTAACATTTTAAAAACATTTAGTTTATTTAATAAATGCATGGAATTTAAAAAATACGAAGTACATATATAAACGAGTAAAAACAAATGTCATCCAAATTATTTTTACAATACTAATTAAAATATTATACTAACAGCATTGAAACACTCTTTTGTTACATATATGACATTTTGTTTATAAAAGTTTACTTTACCAGTAAAACCTGTATTATTGTATAATGGAATATCTGCTTAACTGTTATGGTCAATGCTGGTGTTTCTTTAACTGACGAGCAATCAGTCGGCCTGTTTGACCCAGCGCACTTCTCAGAGGGATCAGCTGATAACATACATCCCCTTCCTCATATCCCTCCACAGCCCCTCATCCACCTGTCCAATATAAACCTCTTTGTGAGCAAACTGATGAATGTAAACACACTGAATGACTAAGACTTTGCCTGACAATACTTTAAAGGTTTTTCTTTTTTGTTAATTGAAATTATATGATGGGGAATATATTTGTACGGTATTTAAAATTTATAATGATACCTCCTACTAATGTGGTGTTTATAGTCTCAACTTTATTTATGGTTATTATATATTCCGAAAAAGGTCGATTACACTAAGCGAGTTTGCACGCTACAAGCCGCCTTTTTAACACGCAGCTCGTCATTCGCTCAAAAGCTGCTTTTAAAGAAGCGGTGGAAAACGTTGACTTCGCCGGTGACTTTACACGCCACTGACCGGCTTTTGAGCGAGCTAGCTTGTAAAATTGCCAAGTGTACTCACAGTAGCTTGTGCACAGGCGAGTATTTCTCTTCAAGAATGCCGAAGGAATTGATTCTAGCGGGTGTTTTAGTTGTATCAAAAGTGATTAAAAACGAGTTAATTAGACGAAAAAACGCTAACCGGAAAAGGAGGAAAGTGTGGTTGAAACCGTGGGTACAAAGACGTAGTGATTATGGTGCATCGAATACTTTACTCAAAGAGTTGAGGAACGAAGATCCTGCTGCTTATAGAAATATAATGAGAATTACAGGTGACAAGTTTGATGAGCTACTAGAAATGGTAGACAGAATGTTGTCAAAACAGGATACGAGAATAAGGATGGCAATTCCAGTAATCACAAAATTAGAAATAACATTGCGTTATTTAGCGACTGGGATTCATTTAAGTCTCTGCAGTACCTGTTTCTAGTTCCAGAAACAACAATATCAAAGTTCATACCCTATGTACTTACGGATATTTGTTGCGTTCTTCGACCATACATTGAGGTAAGTGTAAATATTTAAATTTCATGAAACTTTTAATTGCATATAAATTGAATCGGTTTTGTAAAAAACCCAAACCTCCCAATTACCGAACAGTGTTCGAAATTATTTTTATGGTATTTATTTTGCGGCAAAAACAATAATTATTATTGTTTTTGGAGATTTTTTCATGGTTTAATATTGTTTTTGCCCAAAAAAATACCTGTCAAGGCTGAATAATTGTACTTTATTTAATATCAATACAAGTATAGTATTAAAAAATTTTTGAAAACGTATTAATCAATGCTGCTTTCAGTATGTCATCTTCGTCATTTGAGGAACCAACAGAGATAATTGACTGAGGAGACTGGATTTCAGTCTCTTCTTCTACCCCAGTTTAAGACGAATAATAAGACAATAATCCCCCCACACATTCATGTACATACAGTTACGATCAATGTTAGATTACTAATTCATATAAATTATACTAATATATATAGAATTTTACTATTCATTCAAGTAACTATCCACTAAGTAAATCTTGCATGCCGTTTATCTACTCTAGTTTGTAAATAGTTGGAAAGATGAGTGAGCAAGTGGCGAGAAGATCTAAGCCAACACGTTTCAGTCCTAGCCAATACTTATTAATTACTAAAATTTTACTTCACTGGTTATCCACCTTACTATGCTTGAATGCCCCCTCCTCCCCCGCCCATATAGGTAGTCAGTCAATGGGGAATGGGCAGAGTAAGATGAGAATCAGGCCTCTTATTAAATATATGTATGCTTGAAAAATAAAAAAAAAGATACAGTTAGATTGTATGTATAAGTTTACATAATTGGCTAGTTTAAGTTAATTTTATTGTTATACGTATGTAAATTAGAAATAAACACATTTATTACACTATAATCCAACAACTAAATGATACGAGATTACATTTAATTGAAATTCTGTACGTTTATTAATTTAATTAGCTTATATTCGTTTTAACCACTGCTCAGGTCTATCCCCACCATTATATTGAAGGGTTCCAACAAATCCTGAACCAGAATTAAAATGTCCCAACTTGTTCCCATTGATTAACTTACTGGAGCCATTTAAGAGTAGCAGTTGTAGTGGTTAACAGCCGGAATTCGATTACAACGCAGGATGCAGACATATCAGAGGCCTGCACCCCTACATAGCAAATATATTCCCTAGTTTAATTTTTTTTTTTTTGTGTTTTTAATGTTTTATGTTTTTCGTAGTTCTGAGTAGTGCTAATTTAAACTTACATTTTATTTGTCATCATTAATAATATGTAGTTCTTGTATCTTTATTAGAACATTATGGATTCGTGTGGAACGCCAGCTATCAAATGTTTAGAACCCTATAACTCCAAATAAGGGCAAATATTAAAATAACCACTGTCGGTAAATGATGTTTGGTATTCTTAGCTCAAAGGAGATTTATATTATTAAGCCACTCTGGTCTAAAAATGGTAAACGCGGTATATTTTATTTAGACAGAATAAATTAATAAATCTTTTAAAAATATACCTGCATAAGACATTAACTGTATAGTTCTACATAATCCATTTGTTATTATTTTCTTAATTTGTTCATATATCCAACATTATATTATCCTAGACCCATTATTGCTTTGAATTTGCGTATCATCTTATTAAAATTACTTGTGATGTTGGAATAAAGAGTTAAAATAAAATACAATGTAGTTATATGGTACGTATAAGAAAATACGATTTGCTATTATAAGATAACTTTCATAGCGCTAGACGGAACAGTCGTTTGACATTCAACAAAGGCCAGAGCTGCCACAGGATGTCAATAGGCTAGTGAGAGATTTTGGCAGCGTACCATTTCCTTATCATCTGGGCTCGGTCGGGACTCAGACTGATCCACCTTATACAGTCATTCTGATTGACAGAACAGTCATTTGACTTTCAACAAAGGCCAGAGCTGCCACAGGATGTCGATAGGCTAATGAGAGATGTTGGCAGGGAACCATTTCCTTATCATCTGGGCACAGTCGGGACTCAGACTGATGCACCTGCTACGCTTGACGGAACAGTTGTTTGACTTTCAACAAAGGTCAGAGATGCCACAGGATGTCAATAGGCTAGTGAGAGAAGTTGGCAGCGAACCATTTCCTTATCATCTGAACTCAGTGGGGACTCAGACTGATCCGCCTGCTACGCTTGACGGAACAGACGTTTGACTTTCACCAAAGGCCAGCGCTGGCACCGAAGGTTAATAGGCTAGTGAGTTGGCAGCGAACTGTTTACTTATCATCTGGGCACAATGGGGAGGCAGACTGATCCGCCTGCTACGCTTGACGGAACAGGCGTTTGACTTTCAACAAAGGCCAGAGCTGCCACAGGATGTCGATAGGCTAGTGAGAGAGGTTGAAAGCTAACAGTTTTCTTATCATCTGGGCTCAGTGGGTGTCTAACTGAACCGCCTGCAACGCTCGATGGAACAATCGTTTGACTTTCACCAAAGGCCAGCGCTGGCACAGGATGTCGATAGGCTAGTGAGAGGTAGAAAGCTAACCGTTTTCTTATCATCTGGGCTCAGTGGAAATTCTGACTGATCCACCTGGTCCGCTTGACGGAACAGACGTTTGACTTTCAACAAAGGACAGAGCTGGTACATGAGGTCAATAGGCTAGTGATGGAATCAGACTGATTCGACTTTCAAAAGTTTATCTCAGGGTTATTTTATTCATTATCAAAAAAGTATATGATAGAATACTTATCCTGTATATTTTTAAATGTTCATAAAATTTTAAAAGTCTCCAGTGCATTTTTTTTATGCACTCGATGAAAAGTAGTCCTCACTGAGTTCAGATGATAAGTAAATGGTTCACTGCTATCCTCCCTCACAAGCCTATCGACATCCTGTGGCAGCTCTGGCCTTTGTTGAAAGTCAAACGTCTGTTCCGTCAAGCGGACCAGGTGGATCAGTCAGAATTTCCACTGAGCCCAGATGATAAGAAAACGGTTAGCTTTCTACCTCTCACTAGCCTATCGACATCCTATGGCAGCTCTGGCCTTTGTTGAAAGTCAAACGTCTGTTCCGTCAAGCATAGTAGGCGGATCGGTCTAACTTCCCACTGAGTTCAGATGATAAGGAAATGGTTCGCTGCCAACATCTCTCACTAGCCTATCGACATCATGTGGCAGCTCTAGCCTTTGTTGAAAGTCAAACGACTGTTCCGTCAAGCGTAGCAGGCAGATTGGTCTGACTCCCCACTGAGCTAAGATGATAAGAAAGCGATTCGCTGCCAACTCCCCTCACTAGCCTATCGACATCCTGTGGCAGCTCTGGCCTTTGTTGAAAGTCAAATGACTGTTCCGTCAAGTGTAGCAGGTGGATCAGTCTGAGTCCCCACTGAGCCAGATGATAAGGAAATGGTTTCCCACCAGGTTCCTCAGTAGCCCATCGACAATCTAAGCAAACTGTAATTTAACATTCTTTAAATTAATTAGAAAGAAAAATGAAACCGGAATATTATGACGATTTATTATTTTGTACGCAGCATATTACGTGTTGTTGGAAATACAATTCAAGTGGGCATCACTAAACAGAGATTTATGACTATGTAAGTAAAAATGTACAAATAACACAGTGATCAATACCAGTAGTGATCAATAATAGTAGATCGTTTACCTTTGACAGAACATAGAGAATCACAAAAGATTATATGAAACGTTCTTGTTTTTTTTTCTGATGAAGGTAAACGCGTTTTACTAATTTCAAGTATACTATTTCATAATGGAGTTATTCATTGTTACATGATGTAAAAAAAAAAAATCGCTAAATACAAATGAAATGATACTTTTAAATATGTAGAATACAATTAAGAAATGATGCGAGCTTTTAAACTATTTGTCAAAATATAAATTTATACTATCGGAATGTAAATAAACTTTAAAGGCATTTACTAGTTTAGGTATATCAATAACACGAAGATTAAAGGTTTTTATTGTATTTTTTAAATATTTAGGTGACAGTCTCTACGAGTACTAATATATATACTCCTACAAATGAAACCGAATAACTATTATGGATTATACCTTATTAATAAGTGATTTGGTCGTTAGCTATGGGACGTGGTGGCCTGCCACGAAGCTTACTGGGTTCCATTCCTCAGTGGTCTTGTATAAATGAAACCGAATAACTATTATGGATTATACCTTATTAATAAGTAAATTGGTCGTTAGCTATGGTACGTGGTGGTAGGTGGTGGCTTGCCACGCAGTTTACTGGGTTACATTCCTCAGTGGTCTTGTATAAATGAAACCGAATAACTATTATGGATTATACCTTATTAATAAGTGAATTGGTCGTTAGCTATGGTACGTGGTGGTAGGTGGTGGCCTGCCACGAAGCTTACTGGGTTCCATTCCTCAGTGGTCTTGTATAAATGAAACCGAAATAACTATTATGGATTATACCTTATTAATAAGTAATTTGGTCGTTAGCTATGGTACGTGGTGGTGGTGGCTTGCCACGCAGCTTACTGGCTTCCATCCCTCAGTGGTCTTGTATAAATGAAACGGAATAACTATTATGGATTATACCTTATTAATAAGTAATTTGGTCGCTAGCTATGGTACGTGGTGGTAGGTGGTGGCTTGCCACGCAGCTTACTGGGTTCCATTCCTCAGTGGTCTTGTATAAATGAAACCGAATAACTATTATGGATTATACCTTATTAATAAGTAATTTGGTCGTTAGCTATGGTACGTGGTGGTAGGTGGTGGCCTGCCACGAAGCTTACTGTGTTACATTCCTCAGTGGTCTTTTATAAATGAAACCGAATAACTATTATGGATTATACCTTATTAATAAGTAATTTGGTCGTTAGCTATGGTACGTGTTGGTAGGTGGTGGCTTGCCACGCAGCTTACTGGGTTCCATTCCTCAGTGGTCTTGTATAAATGAAACGGAATAACTATTATGGATTATACCTTATTAATAAGTAATTTGGTCGTTAGCTATGGGATGTGGTGGTAGGTGGTGGCTTGCCACGCAGTTTACTGTGTTACATTCCTCAATGGTCTTGAATTCTTTACCCCTGTCAAATTTTCTCGTTGTGACAGTCATCAAAAAGCATTGTTAAAATTATATTGGATAACGATTGGTTGGTCTTAGCAGGTAGAGGTAATTTTGTCTTATAAACAAATATCTTCCCACAATACTAAACACAACAATTATATACACAAACTACTACTTTTACTTACTTGTATAAATATTTGCAGCAGATTATAAGTAGTCTTTAATATTAGATATTAGATCTTTATTAAAGATTCAAAATTAGATATGAGATGTGCGATGAAAAACTGTTTAAGTAGGTTCAATTTTAAAGTTTAATTAAAATTATTTATTTCTAACTAACTGCTAATATTTATAGGCTATTCGAGTATATTATTATTCCTCTGTGTAAATGAAAACAAAGACTATTCTAATCTATCTAGAGAAGAACGCTTTGTGGTATATATTACATTTTATTTTCAAACACATTGAGCACACCAGTCATTCCTTGACAGTACATTTTTTAATGTTATGAAAACTGAAAATGTTTATGTTTCATAAAAGATAACCAACAAGAAAAAGGTTTTTAAGTTTAGTACTACTGAAAAGCTTAAAATTGCTGAAAACCGTAACTTGACGTTAGCTGAAAAAACGAGGCTAGTTTTTTAAGTTAAATAACAATCACCTTTTATTTATTTATTTTTTAATATTATAAAACAGTAACAAAAATATAATAAAAGTACGTCATTGTAATTGTGAAGGTGGTGTTCTACTTCCCCTGGACATAAAATTACATAAAACCAAATGAGGATAGTACATTGGAATTCTATCTTCTTAGAACTGATAAAACAAATGGAAGGTGGTAGTAATAATGCTGAAGAAAAGCTAAGCTGCATTCGTGTTGTAGTATTAGCCAGCCATAACCGTATTCTCATCTGAGAGCTCGAAGCCATTGAAAGTTATTGTAACTGCTCACCCACAAACTTCTGAATGTATTTGAAGCATATTAACATGTTTCAACTATATTTTATACAATGGAATGTGTCAATGAATTAATCATACTACCTTTGAGTATAAACATCTACATTTAAAATAAGACTGAAGACTTGGTTTCCTAGGGACCCTTTTACAACCTTGAGTAGATAGTGACCATTGCCAACTTGGTAGAGAGGGATGTACAACCCTAACGACTTTTTTTAGAAATAAAGAAGTTTTTATTTTAATTTAATTACTATTCTAATGATTAAGTTGTAAATAGTAAAATTTGTGCTTTAAAGTAATTTTGATGTCCTACTTCCTATTATGCTGGTAAAATATGGAGAAATCAAGTAACAAGTAAGTAAAATGTAAGTAACTCAAACATAATGAAGGGTTTTTATCAATACAATAATAAACGCATTTTAGTTTAGATTGGTTTTTGTATCACCCATTAAACTTTATTCATTATTCCACCCATATAACAATCAGAATAACCTATTTATAGTCAAGGATCTTCAAAATTTAAATTAGCATATTTTACCCTTCCATACTAACTATTAAAAGCCATGTATGAAGAGTAGTTGCTAAAGTACTTTAAGGATGGAGGATAACACTCAGGGCTTGTGTAAAAGATATAATCTAGGGTATAATTAAGTTTATATTAACTTACAGATGGAGTGTTGATCAAAGGCCATGTATAAGTTGTATTTGCACTAATGTATTAGAGTAAAAATTAAAATTATTTGCACCCTTTAAAGTTTGGGGAGGAGATATTTATGTCAAGAGCCATGTAAAAAGGAATTTGGGAATGAAAGACTGAACATAGAGTCCACATAGAGCTGCCATAACGTATAGGGGATAGAAAATGTCATTGCATTCATTCCTATCAAATTATTTGCGCTTAAAATAGCAATTTTGTGATGTTTCAGGATAATAGGGATCAATTAGTTAAAGTAAATTTAAAACATAGCCATCAATTCTAACAAAGTCTTTAGTTAGTGTACGAGAACAGAAAACTGCTATATATTTTATTAAACAAATAATTAGAAACAACGATGAATTTGCAATGAAATTTCAATTCTTTTAGTAATTTCAAACAAATGTACATAGCGTAAAAAACAATTAGTTCCCTTAAACCTAAGAACAACTATTTATTTAGTAAAACTATATTGCTGCGAAGAGCTTAACACTAAAAATGTATGTAAACTATTTACAATATTGATTATGTTTCTTCATAAAAACACTTTAACTAATCTTTAAAATTTAATAATTTAATAATTTAATTATTTGATAATTTAATAATTAGATTATTAGCGAATATAAATTTGAAAAATTTACTAACAGATAATATACTTTATAAAAAATAATATTTCTAATATTTTCTCTACCCTATGTAGAAACCTATTTTACAATGTTCTTTTATTTTCTTTTTGTTTCATTTTACTATTTAGTAATTTAGAACGCGTCTGGTAGTAAAGGTACAACAAAATGTAAGGAACGTATTTGGTTTTGGTATGCTAATCTACCACTATCGTGTTATCAAAACCACCACACACTCATCAGCATTCTACTTTACTACTTTCACATCATTCAGGTATGTATTAAATACTAATTTATACGAACAAATTGCATAACATACTCGTAGCATATAATAACACAGGTGCTTGGAAAAACTATATTACCACCAGAGTTTATAGATTTTACCGACATCCCTATAAATAAATAGCCAGTAATAATATGGCTGATAAAATGACGAGAATAAATAATAAAAAAATATTGTTAAATGTCTCACATACCTTTAAAGACTGATAAAATGTAAATGGACGTATCGAAAGCATTATAGAGCTTTCAATTACCCAACGATGAAAAGGTTACGATTGATTAAACGTTCCAGCATTTTGCCTTCAAATGTGTACTTTTTATTCTTTTCCGTCCCAATAAAACACCTGGAACTGATGTGATACAAATAATTAAAATGTAATAGTACCTATAGTAATTTCGATTCACTAAATACAACACAACGTTATCATGAATAGAAACCAAATACTCTTTGCTGATTGGGTTAAATTAATTAACAATTTTTGTATAATTAACCCCATACGTGCTATAAAACACTTGTGTAAATTAACGGAAATGGTAAACAATGTTACATTTATTAAAGAAGGTAACAATTAATAATTTATTATTAATTCTTCAGCTTCATAAGCTAAAGATTCTCAATTCGATCTTAATGAGAGTCGTACAATATTTTGAAGGGATCAGCTGATAATCACCGGCTGTTCATTTGTCATTGGGCTATTAATGACACTTTCTAAGGAAAAATCGTCCTTAGTTTCTAACAATGACTACATTCGTTCATCTACTCTCATCCCACTCATTCGAAATCCACATTCGCCCATATCTTGACGATCAGCGTCTTAAGAAAAAATAAAATAAATATACAGTGAGAAAAATGAATAACTAAGTGTACGCTGTTCCGTTGAAGAGCGTATTCACGCTACTATCGGCAGGACTTTACAAAGAGCTAGGCTTCACGATTTATTGACAGTGATGACAATAATTTACGATATTGAATTTCGTATTATGCTAAAGTATATAAGCAATATAATTACTTCCCATTGTTTATGAAAGAGTAACAATTGTATTGCTTATTCTATTATAATTCAGTTTTCAGATCAAACTCAGAATTAACTTAATCCTTAAGAAACTTACATAATTATATAAAGTCTCAATGCCACTCCCCAGTACTCATCTTCACGTGATTAAAACATATATATATATATATATATATATATATATATATATATATATATAAATATATATATATATATATATATATATATATATATATATATATATATATATATATAAATATATATATATATATATATATATATATGTATGTATGTTTTATAAAATTATGTTATAAAAGACTTGAATTCGACCAATAAAAAGCAATTTTTCTTCATCTAATTTAATATTAAAATTTCATTGCAGATATTATTTATTCATAACTAAAAATACAATGTATTTATAAACAGAGTTTCTATTTGACACATTAAGACACATTTTTAAAATATAATAAAAATTCAAGGAAACTTATTAATGAGAACGAAGACACTCAATTTATTTCTTATGAGTTATACAAAATTAAAAAGATGTGATTACAATGACCTTTATTTTAGGGTACGTATTAAAATTGCATGCATTCAAAGATTAAAGAGTATCTGAATGCCGTAAACCACAAACAGCAAATTTAACTAAAAATAGTTCCCTGCATTTTTGTTGATTCTTGTTGCTATTTATAGTTAGTAAAAAGTGTAACATTGCCACGAATTCCTCTGTTATTTTTGAGGCTGCAGGGGTTCTGATATTTCCGCTCCCGCCACTGTAATAGATTTCCGGGAGGTTACCACTACGATTACTGCTCTTGAACGGTCCAAAAAGGTAATCAATAGGAACAAATTGGAACATTTCAGTTCTGCACTCACGTTGGTGTTCTGATATTTCCAAACCCGCCGCTGTAATAGATTTCGGCCAGGTTACCACTACATTTTGCTACCCTTAATTGGTCCAACAAGGTAATTGTTGGGAACGAGTAGGAAACTACATTGTAGTACTGCGTTGAGGTTGCATATTTTAACACTTTTAACTGACTGGTTTTGAATAAGTGAACCAATCCAAGTGAAAATAAAATAATGATTTGCATTAATTATGGTTTAGTAAATTATATAGCATAAAGTAATTTGTTTCCTTAAAAGCTGATACTTTCAAATATACATTAAAAAGGTAATCGTATAGCAATAAAAAATAGTACCATTTTATATCAGTACGTATATGGACGGATGAGTGGGTTAATACTACTTTACTCAAATGGAAGGGCCCTGTTTAACCTTATGGTGTTCAAAATTCCAGCAGACGTACATTGTTGGTATTCTTAACCTACCACCCCTACACGTAAAGTGGTAATGACCCACCAACCCACACCTACACGTGTGATA
The DNA here is from genome assembly GCA_035578905.1 of Stictocephala bisonia. Classification (NCBI taxonomy): domain Eukaryota; kingdom Metazoa; phylum Arthropoda; class Insecta; order Hemiptera; family Membracidae; genus Stictocephala; species Stictocephala bisonia. The sequence goes on from JAQJVL010001112.1 coordinate 126,331, forward strand.
ACTCTCCAACCATCCACACACGTACAATGGTATTGACCCAAACACCTACACACATACAGTAATTCGTCACGCATGTATACAAGGTGTCTTTTAAATTGGCCACCATTGTGATCTTGGAATTCACAAGTCTGAGAAAAACTTTAAATGGGGAACCTTACCTTGTTTTTGGAAACAATTTAAAATACATATTTCTAATTTTAAATAATAGCAACCATTTTCCAATATGGTGATCAATTTGATTTTTCTTATGGAACACAATACATTTGATGACAGTTTTAGACATAAATAGTAGTTTAAAGACTTTTTTAATTTTGGCAGTTTTCGATATTATGCTTAATAACGTAGATATGAGAGCTCAAAACGTTCAGATTCCTTATGGAGATTACCATTGAGATGACATTTTTTTAAATATACATTTTAAAAAAATATTTAAACTGCAAAGATTACAGCAAAGATTTGGTAAATGCATGCTATTCTTTTATCACGGTTTGACAGAACAGTATATTAAATTATAATACTGTACAGATAAATTTAAACAATACTGTACGTTACTATTTCGTCATATATAAATTGATTTTGGCAGCACTGTTACCATTATCAGCTGTTTAAGTCAACTTCCAATACATATTGACAGCTGTATTAGAAGTTAAATTAAACAGGTGATAATTGTAAGAGTTCTGCCAACATCCATTTATTTCTTACAGAATAGAAACACATTTGTTTAAATCTCGGTTAGTTATAATTTAATATACTATTGTGTCAAATCATGAAAGAATAATAGCTAGGCTTACATTTTCCAAATATTTCTGTAATATATGCAGTTTGGATAATTTTTTTGAATGTATATTTTTTTTAAATGTTCCCTCAATGGTATTGTACATAAGGAATCTGATCATTTTGAGCTCTCATATCTACGTTATTAAGCAAAATATCGAAAACTGCCAAAAATAAAAGTCTTAAAACTACTATTTATATCTTATGGTATCATAAAATGTAGGGTGTTCCATAAGAAAAAAAAACAAAGTTGATTACTATGTTGGAAAATGCCGGCCATTTTTGAAATATATGATTTTAATTGTTTCTAAAAACAAGGTAGGGTTCTCCATTTTTGAGGTTTTTGTCAGACCTATGGTTTCCAAGATCACAATGGTGGGCCATTTAATTAGACACCCTGTATAAGTAGAATCTCGATACAACGGATCTGAAAGGGATTACAAAATATTCCGCCTAAGCTCTGTTTCACGTTGAGATTGCCCCACCAACCACCCTTACACGTCCAATTGTATTGCATAGCCATAATACATTACTATTACTAATGTATAAGATAACTTAACAATATTATAGTTGTAATGTGTAAAGCATCAATCTTTATATTATGAATTAAAGATAAATAGTTAATATATAAATATATAGTATAAATATATATAGTTATAATAATAATATAGTTATTATTATATTATAAAAAGTTATTATTTTATATTATATTATAAAAATAAATAATATGGTTAAATAAATAAAAAATAGTTGTACTTTACAACTATTTACCTTTCCAAAATTTGTATTATGTGGAGCATTTTCATAGAATAGACGGGGTCAGTAATAGTATATGTAGAGGATAAATGTTTGTTATTGTAAAACGATACAAAACCAATGTTAAACTATAGGTAACTTATATTAAGAGGACTATTTAATAGTTTTACTAAGATTAAATAAAAATACGTTAAAAAAATGTTTCAACTAATTACAATATGGAAAGGTAGTTACATGAAATACCACTTATCCGTCAATATGAGGAAATGTTGTTTTAATGATAGAATGTGGACTTAGTGATATTTTTTTCAAAATAATGTAAAAAGGATGTCAATTGTTTTACATACAATGAAAATTAAAGGAAATATATCAAAACTGTACGATAAAAACTATGAAAACTGAAGTAATAACCATTGTGATTATATGAACCATCGAATTTATAAAATAGTTAAATCTAAAATACCAGAAAGTAAATGTAAATACCTGAGCTTTTAAAAATGATAAAAGATTAAAATTATAAAACATGTTTTACCCAAAGAAAAACAAACATGAATTGGTTAAGATGGAGAGGGACTTATAAAAAACTAAAAGAAAGAAAAACCAGATCTATCATAATGGAAGGATATTGGGTGTATTATAAATCGTAAACAATTAAACTTACAACAATATAAGACTAAAACGGCTAAAGTAATTTACTGTAGGTATTAATAGAATATATGTTAAAAAATAACTGCAATATTTTTAGTGCTGTTCACTCTAAGTCTATAGCAAGACATATACCATGCATATATGAACATGCATTTTTTTGAATTCACGTTTGATTACTTACAAATTGGGGCACATATTGAATTCCCAGTATACACTTATGAAAAAATAAGTAGAAAGGTCATTTCTAAGAAACAATTACACAATTTTGATTACTGTATATAATATCACCTAAATTAGTTGGTACACACACACACACACACACACACACACACACACACACACACACACACACACACACACACACACACACACACACACACACACACACACACACACACACACACACACACACACACACACACACACACACACACACACACACACACACACACACACACACACACACACGCACACGCACACGCACACGCACACGCACACGCACACGCACACGCACACGCACACGCACACGCACACGCACACGCACACGCACACGCACACGCACACGCACACGCACACGCACACGCACACGCACACGCACACGCACACGCACGCACACACACACACACACACACACACACACACACACACACACACACACACACACACACACACACACACACACACACACACACACACACACACACACACAGAGTTAATTATGTGTTTTTTTAGTTTTATTTAAGTGTGCTGGTTTGGCAATTTTATCAAAACTAAGAAACCTTTGCTACTATAACACTAAACATACTTAAAATTATACTGATATAACATTTAGAAGTGCCTTGACACTATAGAAAACAATAACCTCTTTGTTTAGATTTATATTTCGTAAATTAATACTATTTAACACATTTTACTTTTTTTTATATTTTTTTGTAAGTTATACCAAACAATACCAGCATAAACAAAATTTAAAAGTTTGATAGTTTAGAATCAAAAATCAAAAGTAAATATATTTACTTTAAGGTTCATACATTTATAATATTTTATTATTTAATGAACACTAAAAAAGTACGTTAGTTTTATAATGGTAGTTATTTTTGTAAAAAAAATAAATGATTGTATCTATTTAATTAAAGTAAATATTTAATTTAAACTAAATCATTGTATTTACCTAATTAAATTTCAAGCGTATAGACTAAATGGTTTGATTGGTATTCAAATAATGATTACAAGAGAAATTTACCGTTTAAATAGTTTATAGATGATTGTATCTGATAGTTTTAGTCCAACAATAATTATCTATAACAATTACTTCTATTATCGAAAATATACACAATCAAAACTTAAACTACCAAAGAAATACTGATATTAGACAGCAAAATGTATAAATATATCTCCAAAATGAGATTAACATTCGTTGTTAATTAAATTTATAATATATCAACTCATTCCTTAAAGATAAAAAAATCCAAGAATAACTTTATTGCCAGTCGAAGCTTCATGTTTCTTTCAACTCATGTGATTGTAGTATTCTGCTCTCAAAATGTATGATATTACACAGGTAGTCAGGAGGCTGGGGAGGGGATGTCTGCTACCAACTGATCCCTCTGAGAAGTGCGCTGGGTCAAACTGTCCAACTTATTGCTCGTCAGTTGAAGGTATATAAGCTCTCACCAACACCCAATTTACAGTAAATTTATCTATTAGCTTGATATTTTTGTTACGAACAAATCAGATTACATCATATTTTGCGATGTTACCAACATAATTTTAAATCTATCCCAACATTTCAAAAGAAGCCATTTACATTACCTTCTCTGAACACTCGATTTGAACAAATCCCTTATTTTTATGTGTTAGAACCCTCAAAAATAATAATACAGTAGCTACAATAGGATCACAACAATACTATACCCTCTTACTCACGGCTAGCGACCCATGACCAACTAGGGTATCCGACTGTACACCACGTAGGCCCCCCGTGATGATCTTGGATTCTCCCACTATCCACTTTGAAAACCACTCTTAGTCATCTTGATGGCCTGTGATCAACTCGGAAAGCCACTGGTAATCATCTTTAGTAGCCACTCGTTATAATATTGGAAATGGTTATATACCTCTTTGCTATGTAAACTACTTCTACCTCAAAAAAAGTCATTAAAGTTGAAATTGTTTGTCAAAAACATATAATTTTTTGCAATATATCCACTCATTTTAGCACCATTTAAATAAGCTGGATACTTTAAACCTTGTACAATATTTACGACGACATCTCCGTTTACCTGCCCTTGTGATCAACATCGGTGGCATACAGTTATCAACTTAGGCAACTCCCGGTGATGACCTTGGTTAGCCTCTGTGATCAACTTGGGCAGACCTCCATGACCGATTTGCGTAGCTCTCGCGTTCATGTTGGGAACCCACTGTGATCATCTTGGGTAACACCCATGACGGATTAGGTTAACCCATAATGATCTTTTATAGTCCCCAACTTTGGTAACTACCCATAATGTAATAATCTTGTGTAGCATGTGTTCAATTTGAAAACCTTCTGGTAATAAACTTTGGTAGCCACCCGTTATCGTATTGGAAAGCACCATTGATCAGCCGCAGGTACCCCCACGTGTTCAACGTAGGTAGCTGCCTATGATCAACTTGCGTAGCCTCCGTAATCATCTTGGGTAGCCTCTCGCAATCAACGTATGTTGACCCCAAAATCAACTAGGATAGCATTAACTTAGATAGTCCCCTCGAGAATTTTGGATAACTCCCTGGGGTCAACGTGTTAACCATACGTGATCATTTGGGGTAGCCCCCCTACCGTGGTTATCTTAGGTAGCCAGCCATGATCTACTGAAAGTAGCTACCAGTGATATGTTTAGGTACTCCCCCACTATTACATGTGGTAGCATCCGCTATCAACTTTGGTAGCATCCTTGATCATCGTGGGTAGTACACATGATCATCGTGGGTAGCATCCATGATCAACTTAGTTAACTTCCTTTAATCGACTTGGTTAGCCCCCTTGATTAAGATAGCTAGGAAGATTAACTTACGTAGTATCTATGATAAGCTGGGGTACCCTTCCCCTACTATCTATCACCTTGGGTAGCCCCCCATGATCAACTTGGGTAACTGTCCATTACCTTCTTGGGTATTCCTTCGATGTGAACTTGGGTAGGCCCCTGTAATCCAGTTAAGTAGGCCTCTCATGATTAGCTTAGGTAGCCCCCTGTGATCAACTTGGGGAGTCTTTCTTGATCTATTTTGGTAACCACCTGTGATCGTCTTGGGTGGTCCCATCTCGTGATCAACTTGAATAGCCATTATGATCAACTTGAGTAGCTCCCTTATTAATTTTTGTAGCCAATTGTGATAGACTTAGTTAACCTAATATGACCATCTTTGGTAGCTTCCATTATTATAAAGCGTAGATCCCCGTGATTTCCTTGAGTAGCAACCATGATTATCTGAGTAGCTATTGATTCTTGAACCACAAGGTGGTTTTGGGGCGAAGCCCCCAACGAGCGTAGATAGTACACTTATAAGAATGACTTAAAACTATACATTTCTCCCCTTCTCCCTCAAAAGATTAGATTCACGTGGACACTATGAGAAGTCGGAATGGTATCGAGTTTCAATGTTGGATGCTGTCTGGGATTAGATATACTCTATGGGAGAGAACTGACTATCAGGCTTGACAATTAGCTGTAATCCAGACCAATAGTACATGATTTTGATAGTAAATTTTGCGGTAGATTCTTCAGTTTAACACAGGCAATATCCAGACTACACAGGTCAACCACGTTCATTCTACACTCATATAATGTTCAACTTAAGATAAGAACAAACTGTATCGGTGTCTCAAATCCCAATAGTAGGAATTATACTAAATAATCCATAACGAAACATACGCAAGGTGGTTCAACCCTCCTCAACCACCCATACATATGCGGTGTTTATTGGCCCACCCACTCACCTACACATGAGTAGTTGTATGCCTACCTAATGTAATAGAGCCCACCAACTCCACTGCAAATACAATTAACAGAATTTGTATTAATTGTAAAATTACTACAATGGAAGCAGGAACTTTTAACGTGTTTACACTTTAAATAATTACACGAATAAATAAAAAATCATATATCCAATTTATTTAAAATGCAAATTAAATAATACCTTCTTTTTTTAAATATTCCAACTTAAGTTTTGTTAATATTTTTAAATTGGTTACATATTTCAAATTATAGAATTTTTTAAATTTATATCAGGCCCTTGAGTATTTTTAATAATTCTTGTTTGGTTTTGAGTCATTTCACATAAGTATATTTGAAGCAAGTAAAATTTAATGTGGTATACATTTACTTGAAAGTAAATAAGTTCCTCATTTTATGATGATCAACGTTGGTCATCACAAAATTATGTTCATTATATCAAGATCGGGAATATTCACATGCAGTACTCTAAAATTGGATTAAAAGACTTCACTAAAACAAACAAAAAAGTATATCTACCTCTTTTACTTATATTGAATTAAATGCATGTATTATTATTTTTCAACTCTGTAATGTGTAAGAGCAGGATACGCTAGCTAGGATTAAAACACCCTTTACTAGATTGCAAGAAATCGGCAATATTTTCAATATGAAAATTTTTATATTTGAAATATAACAGAGTTTTTAGTGTGGGTAGGATAAAATGGATTCGTATACCCGACTCAGACATATAATCCACGAATTTCATATAGTTTAATCACTTCAATATAATTTAATAGTTTTTTTCTGAATATAATATACAAACGGATTAAACATTGTGTTATTCAAAGTCTTACTCCACCGAACATTATCTTCGTCGTCATAATTAATTCTTTGTACTGTCATATAAAAATAAATTCACAATTACGATTAACTGATGAGTTCTGTCGTGTAGTTTTACGAGAGAAAGTTGTATTGTTATAAATTACAATTACGAGAGAACTAACTTTATAAATTATTTGATTCAATATATAGTTTTTTACGTCATACCGTAATTATTTTTAATCATAAAATTATTTACATTTAAAGGAATAAATATTGTTTAAGGAGTATTTTCAGTACTTCTCACTTATTGGCAAAATAATTCGTTATAACTCAATCAAAAGTGACGTAAAATGTTTTCATTAATAAACATATTTTCATCTATGGTGCCCTCTAAATAAATGTTTTATCAGTACACCAAACTGGTACATTTAACAATCACAATAATTTTAAACTTATTTATATTTATTCTCTTACTATAATTTTAAGGCATTTGTTTTCTTAAATCAATCTTCCTTTGTAAAATTTTACTTATTCATGCTGCACTCATGGAATACTCTATACTATCTTGTCAGTTCCGTGAGTGTAATAATACATATAATTTATGAGGTTTTTAGTAAATTAATTTAAGAAGTAGGAGTGTTGGTTTCGTCATAAATAAATACCTTTGGCATGGGACTATGTGCACGAGTACTTTTACACTTTAAAAAAACGTCTACCTCGTAATATCGGACAATCTTTGTAAAACTTTAAAGGGGAGACCCAATATCTACATATATGTGTTAATTTGAACCTATAGAGAGGAGTTTAACAAAACAATAGTAAAGGAAGTGTAAACTTTGTTATACTTGTAACTCAATTTAAAATAGGTAGAATTTGTCTATGCTAAAAAGGTAAATTATGTTAAGTAACAAGTGGCAGAGTACACATTTTAGCCAGCTGTACATTTATGCCCTAATGATATTTTCCAAAATGATACTTTTCATACCGAGCTGGAAGTGACTAATGACTGTCAGAAGTTAGCAGTGTTCATTAAACAGCATCGTTACACTTCATATCTTGTAATTAAGTGATATGGAATCGAGTGTCATCAAGTTTCCGTAATTACATACCAAATAAAGTCTCGACAGAATTGATCACAATACATTATTGTCATTGACGGCATTCATCAAAGAAAGTATATTATTTAAAAGGGTTTGTTATTTAGATTGAAATTTGAAAATATATATATTTTATACAAAAGGTATTTTGCAATTTGACATGATTCTTTTACATTAAACATAGATCCAAAAGTGATACACGACATTTTCCTACAGTATCATGGGAAAACTACTTTACTGATTTGTTTAAATTATAAAATAAAACTAAACACAGTTAACACATATAATTAAATTTAATATAATTATATTTCATCAGTAACAATGACAATTTCTGGTGTGGTGGCTCAGGAACTCTTAAAACGGTGGAAAGTAATGTCCCAGGTTCGAATCTGCATTTTATCTAACGGTCGATGAACAAACGTGCCAGTAAGTTAATGTGATGAGTTAAGTTTAAAAATATTATATGTTATTTAAAAAAAATAGCATTACTGCAACAAACGTGAAAAACGTAACAAGTTTTTTGCCGTGTTGGAACAGTCATCATACGCATTACACATGTTATGTATGAAACTATAAATTACATAATAATACACTATATATGATAAACAATTATGGCTTAGGAGAAATAATTGGTATGAACGCAAAGAAAGTAGGTTTATTAACATTTTATTACTAATAATTGCACTCATTATGATTGCTGTGAAAATAATTGAAATGAAATTGATTTGAAGTAAATTTTGATAAATTCAGTTCCAACATGATCGTCCCTTTAAATTAAAAATGGTACAAACTGCTTACACATTCATGACAATCAAGTACAACTTGTGAGATAAATCCGAATTAAAAGTTTCATTTCTTAGCTTGTTTGTTTATTTAAACCGATGTCTCTAACGAACGAGGAAAACCAACATCGCGTTTGAATCTGTGTTTCCACAACACTCAGAGCAAACTGGTTTAACTAAGTAGAATTATAAACTATCTCAAACACTTTAGTTGACATTTTTAATTTAGATAAACCTGCTGATGAAAAATTGTATAGTATATCATAACAATATAGTAGCATGTGTATTTACTTGCATATCTTTTACAGAATAATAAATTATTCTTAATGTAAAACATAACAAATAATAATAAAAGCACTGGACATTATCGATAGCAAACTTTGAATTGATATTTTTTACACTGGTCTTATAAATTAACGTCTTAGAATTTCGCTTTAATTTAATAACATAGCACACTAAGGTCATATCTGTAACTTAAAAGCAAAGGTTAAAGACGTGATAAGCTATAATTGAAATTTTAAATGTATATTTTGTAAGAATATTTATTCAATTTAAGTAAACGTCACCCAACACAACATTATTTATGTTCATACAATATAATAAATTAGTGTTGTGTAATAAAATTGAGGTTCAAACCCCAAATTCAAAGTTAAGACTCAAGCCTGCGTGTTTGGTACTTACAGCCTGGTGTCTATGTTCACCTGCAACTAAGGTATAGTAAGTAAACAATTAAGAAATTATCTATCATAAAGGCTGTACTCTGAGTCTTGGTCCTTTAAATTATCTATCATAAAGGCTGTACTCTGAGCCTTGGTCCTTTAAATTAATATTGCTAAAAATATCCCAAACAACTATACTAACAAAACTTAATACTATACAAAAGGGAACGAATACCATAAAAAGAGATATTGGTCCAACTAATGAACATAACTGTGACATAGAATTTTATGATGCTGTATCCTGAAAAGTATATTCGTACAAAATAAATATTAAAATTAACTCAACTCTATTAACGCTGTATTATAAAAGAAAAATTTCCTTACGATTTATGTATTTAAAAAATAAATCAGTCACTTAATTTTAGGGACGGTTTAGTTATGATCAAAAATTAAAACGAAAATAAATATGCAAAGAAAAATTATGCAAAGCATTATAATAAAGTAGGGAGGGATTCACTCCGAAGCACTGCCACCGTGGTGCAAGGGTAATGAACGGGTGAAGAAGTAGGTCATATGCCTACTAGATATATTAATTAAGGAGTCTCTCGCCAATTTACAGATATCTGATAAATATTAATATATAAACATGTGCTGATGTCATATAATTTACATACAGTATAATTAAATACATCAATTCCATTATTGAATCTCATTATCAGTATTGTTTGAAATTATTAAATGTGATGAAATTACCTATGTAAATATTTTCCAACCTTACTAAATATAGTCTCATTAGTTAATTTTAATTTTTAAGTAAATTATAACTCTTATGCTTTTTTGTTAAGTGCATTCCACACAAATTACTTTTAATTACTTAAATTAAGACGCTTGAATGTAAACTCTTTAGAGTTTCCAAAATGTTGTTATTTATCCGATAATATTAATTTGCACACTTTAACAAACATTAATTAATTGAAGTCACAACTTCATTTTACTGTATTTCCTTAGAGTACCGAGCTTTAATTATTTTAGTAGTCGGCACTGTTCTGGCGACGTAGTGCTGTAACCCAGCTACTTGGGACAAAGTGTTGAGGAGATTGTAGGCGATAGGTTCTATGCTCGGTACACGGCGTCCGCTCAATAATTTCCATCGATGTGGACATTATTACAGAAGTCTAGGGTGTGTATGTTGGACAGTAGTCAAGTTTAAGATGTTGTGTAGGGAAGAGAACTGACTGTCAAGCTTATCAGCTAGTTGAAAATCAAACCAATACTACGTGGTTCGGATTCCTCGTAAAGCTGTTGTTATCTTAGTTTCTCTAGCTATTGCGCTATTAATAAATAGCTCTTCCTGAGGAACAGTCGACTTCAGTTAGTAACAATGACTAAATTCGTTTGTCTACACTCATCACACTCATTCACCCCTCATATTCGTCCATATCTTGGCTATCGGGATCTTAATAATGAATAATCAATAATGAATAAAAATTAGTAATGAAGTACAATTGGACTGTAGCCTAGTTGGTTTAAGTTCAGCTTAAAAACTGAAGGCTCTTAGTTCGATCCCAATTAGAACCAACAAGACTTTCAAAAGGGATCAGTTGATAGCATCAGCTCTCCATTTTCCACTTGTCTATTAATAATTGACAGTTGATAAGGAATAATCCAGCCTTAGACTGTAACAAAGAGTACATTATTTTGAATCCCATTTATTCATATTCATCCATGTCTAGACGATCCACTTCTTAAGCATTAGCAAATAGTTTTAACCATCTCATTACGTTGAGTCTAGAACGATAAGTCAAATACATTTTTAAATGTTAGAAGTTTTGATTTTAATATAATATTTTCTTCCTTAAGCTCCAGTAACATATTTAAAGAGGGTCTTGTGTTTATTTTAGTTGATTACTTTCATTACGTACTTTGTTGTGACTTAAATTATTAATGACTACTGTACCCATTTATATTAAACCAGCATTTTCGAAATTCATTTTATAGTCTATTTTGTTATAAAAATAACATGTAAAGTGTAAAAGGTTTGTTTTCCATATTGTGTTTTTAAAAAATACTTTAAACTATAAAAATTTCTTTATGGGTTTTATATGTTCAAAATATATTTGTAATTTTTCACATAATTTACATAATCCCATAATTAATTAGTTACATGGGACCTGAGTTTTATTAGCTCAAATTCCAGTCGGTAATAAGTAGCCTAGATATTCATATTGAAAACACAGCATACCACACTTAGTACCACAAATACTGAATTTGTCAAAGAGAGAAAATCTGACAGTAGTCATTGAAAACTAATTAAAACACAGAGAAAATATATATATATATATATATATATATATATATATATATATATATATATATTAGTTTACTACACAATGTTGATTGAGGTAAAACACAAGAAGACTGTTCTAAAGTACGAATTGTTAATCTACATTGAGATTTTTATTAGAGATGAAAGCATATTACATTTTAAATTAAAGGAAATAGTTGAGGAATTCGAATTTATTATTAATTTATATTATAATTACTTTTAGATCATTACTGTTCATCTTAACGCTGAATTGTCTTAACGTGCCATCAGGTTGTTTACACTATTCACTTAACAGCTGTGCAGCTCAACCTCGACTTTTAGGGGAGGGGGGGCAGTGTTGCCCACACGCTAAAGAACAGATTCTGGTGCGTAACCTCTGCAATGTAAACAACACCTTATGATAACGGAACATTAACGAATGGTTAATTCAAGAAAGTAGCCCCCCTCATGCCACATTCAGTTATAAAATAACATTAATTGTCTATATTTGTATATCTTTTCATTTATAGTTATTAATGTTAAGTTTTGATTTATCGAGGCCAAAACAAATTTCATGATGTAAAATAAATAAATAAAGAACTGTAATAATTGATTTTATTTGGTTTAAAAACTGAATAGTAACAACACGAATTTTAGGTTTATTATCTATAATTTATTTCTGCAATACGAATTTTAGATAAAAGATAAAATAATAATAAAATATTTAATGTATTTCACATTTAAGTTTAAATCATATATTTTTAGTATGGTAAAAAAATGTGTTGATCTCATAGAAAATTTCCTTTGAAACAACCAACTAATAGATCTCTGGAAAATAGAATATATCTCCTTTTAATCATACTCTATATGTGTTCAATTTTACTTGAACATTGATTTTACCTCATTACTAATTATGTTTCACTGCGTTAACAATGTTTCGAAGTAACCTTCAATTTACACTTCAATTAGTTGTAATTTATTTATTAGAGTTGTTATTAATCTGTAATGCATTAAGTAAAGAAACGAATAGGACAGCACTTCTGAACTTATTTTAAGTAACTTCAACCCAAATATCAAACCAGGTGATTACATATTTTAATTAAAAAACTAAATTAAATCTAATATTAAAATACTTATTCAATGTTGTAAAGACATTTCATCTAAATTAACAATTTAAATTGTTAATTGATTGACTTTCTTTTAATAAGGATTGATATATGGATATTAACATAATGAACTTTTAATTTATAAATATTGAAGGTGTAAATAATTTAGAATAAGACATTATTTTCATTACAGGAAGGTAACTGAAAACGCACCAAAAGATAAAAGTAACAAGTCTTGTAGCGAAACTATTTCTGTTAATATACCTGTAGTTTCAGTGTGGTATCAGTATCATCACATCTATGTCAGTGTAGTAGACGTATAGATATGGTAGTCTACTGGTAGTATTACCTGGTTACCTACAATCCAAATGTTTATATATCCTAGATTATTTTTTTTTTTTGAGATAAATTTATATATACTGTGCCAGACACAACTTTCGTTTACCAACTTCATTGCTGTAACCCTTAGGCAATGAATGTAAATTGCAATAACAATTTATTAATGAAAATAGTAAGGATACAATATCCAACAAATAATTTTTTTTAGGTGAATAATGTGAAGATAAATAATTTCAAAATAAATGACGACTGTTCATAAATTTAAGTATTATGTTCTTTATGTTAATGATCCCCTTAACACGTTCAGTGCGGATGGACCGTATACGGTCCACCGCCGGCCAAGCGCTGGCAGCGCGTGGACCGGGCCCATACCACTCTACACTGTTGTTGCTATGCAGTCAGTGTAAGCTCAGCTCTTGCGCGAGGTAGACCTTACGTCGGCCGCTATACGAATGTGAACCGTTCTATATTTTTGCGTTTTCCGTTTTTATCTATCGTTTTTTCGAGCGGAGTTTTACAATTATTGATGTAATTTAGTAATTTCTTCATGTAAATAAGTTTGTTCTTTATGTAAATAAGTGAGTTAAGTGTAGTATTTAGTGTAATTTTTATTGTTGAAACATGGCTGACAACACTGTTGATGACCTTGACTTGAGTGACGACATTATTACAAGTGAAGATTCCGACACCGAAAGTGACGAAAGTGATGATTATGATTAAGTTTTGAACCTTATTTGGTGTGACAACACTGCTGGACTCAAAAAAATTAACTTTTTGAAGGACAATAAGCTATTGGTGGCCATACCTGGTGATGGCTCACCTATTGATGGTCCCAAGGGGCTGATGGACCGTATCCAGACCACAACTTATGACGTCATAAACAACTTTTTCCCATGCTACAACCAACTTCGTTTTGCTGTTTTTGGGCTGTCTATACCTTATGAAAAGTAAAATTAAATTTTATAGTACTTAGTTTCCCGGGTCGGTTAGAGTGTTTTTACTATAGCACTGAACGTGTTAAGTAACCTTGGTGTAAGGTAACTAGCTAGTTTTGGAAAATTACTACAGTTGGGGGAGGAAAACTAGGTTTAAAACTATTCAGAATGTTTATGATGGTTTAAAATGTAATTGTTATCAAACTGTATAGTTATAATTAAATGGTTTTAATTGATTAAACTTATTAGCATTACCAAATGCCTTTAATACATAATTTATAATAATTAATTGAAACAACTAATTACTATTAAAAAATTAATAAAAAATTGTTGAGCACAGGATGAGTATTTAGATTTTTTGAGGATGTTTTGACAAGATTCCTCACTATGTATTTAAAAAGAAGATCCATGGATCCTTTGGATTTTCTCCAGACTTTATTCAGTGAATAAAATCTTCACTTGAATAGGACATTTAAAGTGCAATTAGGTGGTAGGTATTCATATAACTTTGTCATGTGTTAAGGAGTAACATAAGAGTGTAACCTGGGACCAATACTTTTCTTTTAGTTCTTCAATATTGCATCGAAACGGCTGTGAGGGGCGTAGAGACAATTTCATGCTACTGAACCTAAGCAAAACAATGGCGGTTTCGTTTACGTCTAAAACTAATATGTCATTGTTCTGTTGTGGTATTAATGTCTGTAGAATCCGAAGACGGTGTGCTGTTTGTGATCTTTACGTCCTCATAGACTCCTGGTTGATCTTTGCTAAAAAATATACTGAGTTGTATTGAAAGCTAGGAGGAACATGTATCGAGGAACTTGTCTCGTCATGTGGATCACCAGGTACTTCAATGATAAGTAAGTATGATTAATTCAGTACAAGTCCCTGGATTGAAGTGACCTTAAGTAAGCCACTAGTTTTTGGAATAGAGACCAGGTATACACAAATGCTGCCGTCGAGGCTATCCAGAGAAATTCCTCTTATATATGGAGAGGAAGTTTCCGGAGCTTGGTGAAGTGGAAACACACGCATAACTGAATTTGCGAATCGTATTAGCTCGTTCAGCAGTGACCATACTGTAACGTTTTAGAAAGTGCTTCATGGCCACGCTGGTTCAGTTTGAGACTATTCCTCTAAGAATTCTAGAATATACCTTTCGCTCAAGATATCCATTTGTTTACTCATACACAGGAGGAGAGTGTGTGATTTAGTGGTCACTGGTTTGTGCTGGAATTTAAAACAGGCTTCACAATCTAAACATTTTTACAAAAATACTGGGCAAAATCTAAGGACGCTGAAAGTAGTTTATGATTATTGACTCTGTGACCAAAGTCAAACTTGCGTGTCGCACGTTTGGGCCTGAAGGCTGTTTTATACACTAAAGAGTTCAACTGGTCAGTGTCTTGTTTATAAAGTGTGTTTATAAAGTTGTATATCACATACTTTGACCATTCAAGTGAAAATAATTTATATTTTCACCACAAAACATCAATATCAATATGCAAGGAAAAACACAAAGAGTAAACAAATAAAGTCAGTGGAGTTCGTTATACAGGCATCACTGCATTTTCAGCTTGTTTCATATTTGTCCCTAGGGGTATGTCATTAATACAACAACAGAGTTGACGTGTATTCAACTGAAATTTACCAAATGAACTGATTTAAGGGGAAAATGTATATCAACCCTTGGGACGAGTTCACTGCATGTATTAGGTTTGCAGTCTTTCAGCAAAATATATGGTAAAAGTTTAGGTATACTTATTTATTAGGAACTTGGTGGAATTTCGATGGATTTAAATAAAACATTTGTAATAAATCCACAATTTTAATTTTTTGAATAATGCGTTTTTGCCAGTTACGGCGTTTTCAGATCAAAACAAGAAATTTTACAAAAATATAAAACCCGTATTAAAACATATAGATTTGGTTAACATTAAACAATATTGATGGATAAGTAGTTACAATTTAAAAACAAGGTTTTGAGTTATTTATGTTGTTTTCTAATTCAATTCTAATTACAGGTAAACATATATTATTCAAATTAATATATAGCTTAGAAATGCAAACATATTTTTTTAATGCCATGAACGCACTTTAAATTATATTTATCTTTTTCCATGATGTTTCTTTATATTTGATAGACGACTCTTTAAATGTTAAATCATGCTTGTTATTAATAGCGTGTTCACCTAATTTTGATTGTTCTGAATTTTGAGTTTTAAAATTATATATATGATCATTTGTACTTGTTTTAAAAGGTCTTGTTGTCAGGTCAAAATATATTTTATTGCATTCACAATTGATTTTGTATATAACATTTTTGGTTGATTGATTTTCATTTTTTTGTTTTAATTTAGATAATTAACTACGAAGGCTTCCTGATGATGTAAAACTTGTTCAAATATTAAATATAGAATTAATTTTTTGAATTCTATCTGAATTGTTTTAACGTAAGATATGACTACATATGTTAAAGGTTTATTTTCATTGTCCTGACGATTACATTCTCTTTTAGGTTTACTTACTCTCTTTAATTTTTGAATACGTTTGTTGGGATAGTTATTCATTTATATAAAATGGCATTTTATCTTTTTTTGTAATATTTATTTTTATTTGAAGATAAAATAAGTTCCATTTTCTGAATATACGTCTAGAAAGTCCAATTTTAAAAAGTTCAGGATTGTTAGAAAAATTATTTAAATACTACCCACTGAATATTTTTTGTGATATAAAGATGTTTATAGTTTATTGTCTTCTGTTTTGGTTATTAATATGTCTATAAACGTTAGACATATTAAAGGAAGTTTTCCCTCTTCCTCACTTTCCATGGTAAATTGGTCGTATTTAATTAATAAAATTTCAAAATTTAATTTGTATATCATCTTGGTTTTCCCAATTACAAAGCATATCCTCAAGATAATGAAGCCATATATTTGGTTTGATAATCCATTTATTGAATGTTAATTCTTTTAAAAACATCCATAAAAATGTTACTTATAATTGGACTAAGGACTCCTCCCATCGGTAAACCTGAAACTTGTTTATAAAATTGTTCATTATCATTGGAAGTAATTATTGTGTACACAGACTTCTAGTTAATTTAAAATGTTATAAATAGATAGATCAGTTGTTGAATTTTCATTTTCATCTTTTTCTAAAAAAATATGTCTTTTTCTAAAAAAAATTTTATTCAAAACAATGTCACATGTATGGGTGAGCGGATGGGTTAATGCCACCGTATGTGTATGGGCGGGTTAATACATTGTACGTGTATGGGTGAGCGGGATGGATTAATTGATTCATAAGTGAGATCGTAGAGACATGGGCGAATATGAAGAGTGACTGAGTGAATATGAAAGTGAGTAGTCATTGTTACTAACTAATGATGACTGTGTCTCACTCATTATAAATCCATACAAAACCCAAAACCTAATTTATCAACAAAAGAATTGCTGGCCCTTAAGCCACTATAAAGTGATGAATCGATCGTTATTCTTCCAGCTGATAAAGGCAAAATAACTGTTGTGTTAGATAAAACTGAATATACCAATAAAATCGATGAATTAGTTTCTACTGAAAAAATGGCTTTATTGGAGGCGAAGTTAGGACTATAGAGTCCTCTCTACCACTTAACCTAAAGTGGTATCTCCTGACCTCCACTTAACCTTAACCACTTAACCTCAATAAATCGTATCTACTGATGAATACGAATTATTAAAAAAAGTCCTACTAAGAACATCGAAAAAAAGTCTAGTAAAAAATGTACTTAAAAATGTTGAACACAAGATTTGTAAAACAAATCATGCCAAATCAAATCCAAATTTCTCTAAACTGCCCCATATATATCCTTCCTTAACTACATAAATAAGGAAATCCCTTAAGACCAATTGTAAGCTCTATCGACTGCCGTACTTGTCAAAATTCTAAATTTCTCCTCCCAAATTTAACACCTTTATTTGGACATTTTAATCGTATGTTAAAAACTCATTTGATTTTTTAGAAAACTAAAGAACTTGAAAGTAAAAAATTCAGAAATTATGGTTACACCCAAAGTACATGTACGGGTGGGTGGGTGGTCCATTACCACAGTACGTGTTGTAACAATTGTTCATTGTTGCATTATAATTAAATTAGGACAATTGTATTTAGAAAATGTTAAATTTTGTAAGAACTGAGAGGTTTAGGAGTTTGTTTTGTTTTCCAAAAGTTTTCGATATAAATTCTCCAAGTTTTGAGAAAAATTCTGAATCTTCCCCTTTCAAGTAAAAAAGTAGTTTTTCCCATAAAAAATAGTTAAATAACCAGTATTTTCACGTTTGTTAATAGTTTATTTATTTTCAGACAAAAGGCTACTTACTCATATAAATGAAGGGATATGTCTACTAGCACCAAAAACGTTACATCCATAGTAGTTATGGATATATTCACGGAGGTAACTAGCCACTTAAAGGTCCACATTCTCATCAAACAAAGTAAACGGCAGAGTGGGGTTCCTAACAACACTTGAGGTGCTAATACTTCCGCTTCCGTTGTTTAATCACTTCCGCTTTATAAGCAGTGCTTCTTAAGGACCTTACCTGAACATATACCTAAAACAACTGTTAAGGATTTACATTAATAATTAATTGTTCTTTTCTTATTTTATAGTTTTAATTAATTTTTGTATCACGTTTCTATATCACATTCACTAATCATAATTATGTATAGTATATATTCATAAGTTTGTAATATAAAAATCAGAGCCATCTATCATAAAGGCTGTATCATTATTGTAAAATTTCTCTTTCCTTCATTCGTCAGTCCTTCTCAGACCTCTAATATTTTCCTCTCTCTCTATCTCCTCACCTTATTACTGACTCTTTCATATTTATCTGTTATATTTTGATTTTTAAACGCAACATTGTATAAAATCTCTCTTTTATTCATATTAATTAAATTTTGTAACAACCGCAATTATCTTTACCAAAAATTTATTTTGAAACTAAAAACAATATCCAGTTTGTAGCCTAGTAGCATTTGGTCAGGCCAGACAGAAGAAAAAAAATGCTATTATAACTCTGTATGGTAAAACAACATTATTATACTGTAATTCATTAATTTTACTATCACTTCTACAAATTGTATAATGATTTAATATTTAATTCCATTTTCTGTACACCTGTAGGCTAATAAAACCACATTTATTAAACCTAGGCCCACATTTTCTTCATGGATAGGCTTCCACGGTCGTCACCATCACTAACAAATTCTAGGTCTTCGAGGTTCAACCGCGTCACTGCTCTATGTACAAACATTGCCGACGTTTCGGCCACATTACAGTAGGCCATCCTCAGGGCGATACGATCACTGTGTCACAGAACTTGACTGGCAGGGACGGGCCGGACTCGTAGAATATATATACTCGCCTGGTGGTGGACCATTTTCCTATGTTGAAGGGGATGCGTAACGGGAGGCCAACTGTCCATACGCATAAAAAATAATGTAGAACATTCCAGAAGCAGCCGGAGCCAAGAAGGACTGTAACGGTATGGAAATTACCAGAACACCCCCTCCACCACCAGGCGGGTATATAACGTTCGAGCCCGGCCCGGCCCGTCCCTGCCAGTCGAGTTCTGTGATACAGTGATCGTCTCGGCCTCAAGATGGCCTACTGTAATGTGGCCAAAACGTCGATAATGTTTGTTCATAGACTAGCTCTATTTTATTTCTTTTCCATATCTCATTCCTGATATTTACTTGTCACGTAGTCCTCCATTTCACACCCTATATTTAACAAAAACCTTTTGACATGCTGTCCAGCCTATCTTAAAAGGAGTTTGCCGTTTTGATCTACTGTAATAATAGGTGAAAAGTAAAAATGATTGCAATACTATATCTCATTTGGATGGCTTGCAATATTTAAATATAGTTATATTAATAGAAACAGAAAAAAGAAAAAATGTAAACTTGCACAGACTAATAAATATGCAGCATATGTAATATGATAATACAGTATTAAATAGGGTGATTAATATGATTATATAGAGAGACTATATGTTAGTTAGGAGTAAACGCCTTGATTACATTCACCTACTGTAGATATCTCAACAAATAATAGGAATATTGGGGCCATTGATTTGGTAGGTTAGTGAGATCTACCCCTCAGCTGATTTCAACCGAATTTATTATATTTACATGGAAATAATCTATCCTTCCACAATGTACTAAAAAAAGATCAGATAGTTTAAGACGTATATTTTACCATTGGATGAGGAATCTATGTGAGTTGATAAAATGAATGGTAAAAGATATTTCTTAAATTCCTCACATACATAGACGTATATTGGTATTTGAGGGAAAAATCAAAACTACTGTACCTGTATGGGTGGGCGGGCGCCCAATAAATGACAAAATACATGAACTGACATTCATAATGAACAATAATATATGTCATGTATTTCAAATAAAGCTACGTATTTATTGTGAAATAAAATATAACATTTTTTAAATAACTCCTTTAGTTCCTTTAGGTTCATATTAACACTTTACGTTCATTTAACACGGTTAAATAATTACAGTAAAAATTAATTTAAATAATACTAATATTTATTTGTTGTTTATATTATTGGTCTGGTATATTTTTTATAGAAAGAAACCAGTTTCATATAAATATAGTAAATTTTTAATATGGTATTTAATTCTACGTTTTCCCAAAACTATCTGAGGTGAATGTAATATTCCACCCCTATTACACTGCACCAAACACTGTATAACAAGGGTTTTGTTATTTATGTACTTTTACTAATGATATCAATTCAGCAATAATGTTTATTCAGCATATCCAGTACATGTTAAATAATTAAATATTACGGCTCATCATAGTGTTTAACTAATATTTTAAATGGATCACTTTAGAGTACTACTTTTTTAAGTAAAAAAAAATAATATTCCTACTAATAGGGGTTAAAATATTTTAATCATTACTTAAAATTTTTTTAACACAGGCAATGTTCACGGATAATTGTTAATAACTATATAGGTTATTTTTATAAAATCTATATGAGCTTAATTTAATTTATTTTATTTTTCTACTTTTAACTAAGATAATCAGAAAAGAAGATGTTATTTGGGCCTATTAAATTATTATATTTTTACTTACCTATTCATATATAAATGCACAATTATGGCATACAGGCCCACTAAGAAAGGGATTTTTTTTGATTGAGTTTCTAATGTTTAGAAATAGTACCACAATCTTTATTTTTTCCTCAATAATAACGTTGATTTTAATATTTTATATTTATTTAAAACAGCCAATACAACAAATATAGAATGTAACAAAATCTTGGCTAGTTTATTTTTTTATTATTTATTTTTTTAAATACTTAGTGTAATTAATTAATACTAACTCTAATATAATTGCACTACTTTTCATCGTACAAAGTAGAACTATAGGTTCTTTAAGCTATAAATATTTGTTAACCAAGAGAAAGGCAACAGGTTTAGAGAGAATCATGGAGATAAGGATAACAAGCGTATAGAACCACACAGTACGGGAGATAAAGCTGTCATCTACTAAACTATATTAGATCAAAAGTGCATAGTACATATAAAAGTATTTGTCTATAAATATAGATATTAATATGAAGTTATATATATTTAATGGTATTTTATAGTATGTTTGACTCTCCCTTGAACAATTGTTTATTTCTTACAGTAAATAAAATAAAACCAGGAATGTTACCAAACATTCGAGAGTTTAACCAAACTTAGTATCTTAAATTTAGAAAATACATGATTCTTTTAGCAATAACCCTAATGGTAATTATTTTTAATCTTTATTTATCTATTGGTCTATTTCATCTGATTTTACATTAATAAAGATGTATGTAAATTGTTTTGCTTAAAAATTACAAATATTATATTAAAGTTCTTCGTACAGCTCATGACAATCAATTCAATATTTTAATAAAGAATTTAACGCAAGCGAGCTGTTAGCAATGTTTTAGCTAACAATGGCTGGGGTTTGCGTATCTTAATTTAATTAAAAAAATCTTTTGAAAATTCAAACAATTAAACCTTATAGATTATATATTGTTTTTCAGGGCAACAATAATTTTAACTTAAGTATTTAACGGTACTTGCTTTTATGTGGTCACACACAAGGAAAGACTTGGTTAGCAATGACATATTTTAGCATTGTTTGTAGTGTTAGTATTATATTTACACTATAGTAAAATAAAATTAATGTAAGCACTATATATTGAATAAATATCCATACAAAATATTGTATAAAAAATGAACATACGGTTATTTTTTAAATGAACCGAAATGTAAAAGTGCAACACATTTCATGAGTAGCAACCTTAATCTCAAAACATATTTGCAACTTGACAATATATTCAAACAGTATTACTGATTTCGCAAGAAAGCTGCTCATTCATATAGAACGGGGATTGTTACCGGTTTCATCTATATTTAATTTTCTGTTCTCCTGATTTTGAGAAAACTTACAAAATCAGCAGGAAATAAAAACTAATGCTAGTTATTTTGATTTGAAAAATATTTATTGTAGAAAGACAAATTGAACATTTGAATTTCAAACTTTATCATCATAATTAATATTAGTAAAACCGTTATACTAGTATACAATAAAATATATGTGCATCATGTAATGTTTTTATCGCGTTTTTGAATTAAATTAAATTCACTGGACTGTCAAATATTCTTGACTAGAGTAATGTACCGGGTCGTTTTGACCGGTACATTTTGTTACGTTCGTCGTGGTCTGCCGGGCTGCCTGAGACCGCTCGTGCCCGCGTTTTGCTTACTTTGGTGGCCGTTGGCTCGGACTCGTTCGTTCCTGGTGCCAGCTTCGGTCAGGTTGGCCTGACTTCACTTGTTTCTCAGTGGCCGATCGTCTAACCATGTACGGCTAGAGACTCAAAAGCGTAAGTGTTAATTTGGTAATTTCTAATATCTAATCACCCTTTTAGTGAAAATATTTTATTTAAATGATAATATAATCGGGCTTATTTGTTGTTTTCAGGGTATTGTTAGATTTATGTTCTTGTTCTAGATGTTTGTCAAGCTAGGTTAAAGCCACGTGCTCAAGGTTACTATGTTACAGTTAATTTCTTTATTATATGTTGTTTTATGTTAAATTTTAGTTCTGTATAATGTTTATTGAGCCTTTTCAGTTGGAGTTACCGATTTACTATTATTTTTTTTGTTCTTTGACAATAACCTAGCCTATCTGTGTAGTTTGATTTTCATTTATAACGTATTGCTTTCTGTATCAATAGCCTAGTTTTTCAGTTTGTCATTTTCAGTTCCATATACGTAATTCTTTTATAATTTTGTTAAGTTGTAATAGGTTTTAAATCTTATTTTCGAACATAATTTTTTGTAGCCTAAAATTAATCTTTTACTGTCTTGTTTGCCCAACGCATGTTCTTGTTTGTCTCGTCATGTTCAGTTTTGCAAAATCATGCACCCTTGTATTCATTAGTCTGTTCTGTGTATTATTTTGTTGTTGTGGCTGTACTGTTAATAATATGCTGTGTTTGGCCTTGCAGTCCAGGGTCCTTGAGTGGGACATTCAGCCCTCAGCCTGCCGTCCGGGCGAATTTCGATCTTCCAAACTGCTAGCCTGACCTGAGGACCATGTGGAGCCTAGAGTCGCCCGCTACCCTCTCTACATCTTTGGGGTAGAAGTCTTCTGTCCTCAGGTCAGTGCGTTCCATGTTGTTTTTCCCGGTGGCTGAGCTGGGGGTGGTAATATTAAAGATAAATAAATAAATAAAATCAAGCAACAAAAAGGAAAGTATAAAGAAAAAAATGTGTGATGAACAATGGATTATTAGGCCTAGGCCTAGGAACTGACTATGAACTTGTACAGTGTTGTCAGGAAACACAGCCATGGGGTTTCACATTTTTATTTTTAGAATTAAAAAAAGAAGGGTTTTTAAAATATAAAAAATATTTTGTGAACACGAAAATAAAATTAGTTTTGCTCAGCTGCCGAGTTTTAATTTGACCCTCCAACTGCCACCCGTGATCCCATCACTTGACTGTTTTTTAGCCATCCCCTAGTTGGCACGACTTCCCGTTTGGAGGGGGATGGGGCTCAGTAAAAAGCTCTTTCCACTGGAAATGGTTTGAGATATTTGTTGAACTTGTTACGTTTTTCATCTATTTTTTAGAGTCCAGAAACTTATTGAATAATTTAGGCTCCATATTTTGAATAAGGGAAGTTGCTGGGTGTAACCTGTGAAGTATTTAATTAAAAGTGCACGTTCGCAGTTAATATGATTTCAATGTTACATAATATTAAATCATGTGAACAGTATAAAGCAAGATGCTTTAACGGTCCATGTCTAACGGAAAATGATACGCAAAAACTAAACTCTGTATTTTTCATTAAAAAAATATAATATTAATAATTAACCTTTAAAACATGTAAACATTTTTAAACGTATATGCAAGTTGTCCAGCATCAACTGTCCCATGTTTTATAGGATTGTTTGTCAGTTCAATACAATCAAAGACTGCCATATATGTAACATCCTCTCTCGATTCGTTTCCTCTCTGTGAGTTTGTATGTGTTTTTAAAAAAATTTGATTTTTTAAAAACCGTTTGACCTCGTGTATTACTAAATTTTGGTGTGAAAGATTATTTTAAACACACATTTCATATAAAAAAACTATATGTATAAGATGATAAGTTTAAACATTTCTGCCGTCTGAAAATTAAAATAATAAAAAAAATCATATTTTACCCAAAAATCTTAAAACACCATTTACGTAGCCTACATTACATCAGATTTACCTATATGCCAATTTTGCAGATCGTGATAAATAACAGGGAAACAATATTTTGTGACTGAAAGGACTTTCATCTGGGTACTCTTTACTCAGCCTCCGAAGTAACTGGGTAATAGCATCAAGCCACAGTTTTTTAATAAATGAAACATTATTTTACCATCGGAAATATGAGGCAATTCATTTAATATAATTAAAAGTATGAAATAAATAAGTATACAGAAAAATCACACAGTTAAAGGTGAAGATTATCTAGTATCAATACATCTAACATTTTAAAACTACAATTTAAGTTACATGAATTTTTCAAGATCACATTTACATAAGAGTTCTAGGATCTTACTTTTACATACAACAAAATGCATGTATTAGTTTTTTTTTAAGAATTAAAGGCAATGCATGAAATACTTAATTCATAACTAAGGGCAAATATAAATTAAAATAGCCATCAACTACAAATTAGATGTATATCAGTTTAAAATTAAATATTAAACAGGTAAATGAATGTAAAAGCTATTTTGAGTTAAATTGAATGAGTTACCGTTATGACTGTCTTTTATTAAGACTATCTCCAAATTACTGTTCTCTTTCTTTGTGACAGGTAATTACATCTTTTATTGTGAATGTGTATGCTACATCTTCATTTTAATTCCATTTATTTATCTCTATATTTCTTGCAGTAAATACAAATCAATGTTGTAAGTTAACAATAGCTCATTTGTATTCAGTTGTTAGATAATTAATTATGGCCTTGAATAGTGTAAAATGGCATCATATTGTATACTTTTAATTTTTTATTTCGAAGCTCTCCAAACAATCTCTTTAGCTAAACATTTCTAAAATATATAATTAACTATAACAATAATTCATAAAATACTACAACTGCAACCTAAATTATGAATGAAGGTTATTCAGGTATTATGTTTGTAGTAAAAGCTATATAGGGTGGGTTTTAGCTTAAGGTAAATAGAAATACTTCAAATAGTATAATTTAAATTAAGTTATATTACTTTATCAGTAATTCAATTTCATTGTAGCAGTATTTTATCTGTGATACTAATCTTTCTTTACAATTTCTCCACAAAAAAAGTTAAAGTCAAAGTTTTCGTCTAGGTTGTAAATTTACAACACATTTTATATTTTATAGTTAAATGTATACCAATCGGAAATATCATTATTATTTTTATTTCAAAAACAGCTTCAACAATTTTGATTTGTTTTTGCCTTCATGGGTTGTACATTTGTTGGGTTCAATTAATTTCTAGGTCCAATAAATAAATAGTTTACAAACCTTTTTGTAGTACAATGCGATACAGACATTCTTTGGACTACGGAACTGGGGTGTTTTCAAACTATCAATAAAAGAGTGGTTCTATATTATAACAAAATACCAATGTAGGTTATAGTTTAAGAGTTGTTTGAGGAATTCATGCAATAAATAATTATTTTATTGTTTTATTTTTTAACACATTCAGCATACAAAACATAATTTTTGTACTACTCTGCATATTTTATAGATTGTTTGTAAGTTGTTAGTTTGTAAATATATATTAAAATAAAAAATTAAATATTATAAATATATCTTTTAATAAGTTTAAAAAATAAGACTAAAACTAGTGACACGCTAATATCATACTTTTATAAGAAAACAGTAATTAATTTTATCCATTTGTTAGATTTTACTCATACTTTTAATTGAGTTATTATAATAAATCCTTGCAATAATTATTTAAAAAAATACAAATACATAAAGCAAAACGTGCTATCATGCATCTGATCTACTTACACCTTGCTACAGTAGAAAGAAAGAAAGAAAGAAAGAAAATCAATATATTTCCCTTTTAAGTTACAAACGTTCAAGTTAAACAATTTAATATAACGGAAAAGAAAGTTTTACATAGGCTTTTTTATGCCTGTGCATAAAACTAGTCAAATGAGCATTACATTACAATTTGATCAGACAAATTAACTTAGAAAGGTACTTGCATATAATTTATTATTAGAAAAAAATAACAAAAATGTATATTCTATACTAAATAAAAAAAAATAATAATAATTCTTTAGATACTGACTATTACATAGAAAAAATCATTAAAAAAAAGAACACATACAGTATTCCTATAACAGTGAAAAATAAAAATAGATTATTCAAATAAAGAAAGTAAGTGAGTACCGTGAGTTTTTAATTTTAAAATATATATTAGTTACTTATGAGGGTTTGATGCCATTGGATGGAGTCAAGTAAATTAGTATTAGTTACGGAAGCAAAGCATAGAAGTAATGAGGTCAAAGTAAAGTAATAAGTCAAGTAATCGTGTTGTCAGGTGTAGATTGACTTGAGGAAGTCCTCCGCGTAATCACAGTTGGTCCCTAACAGCCAGGCAGAGACACGCTTTTTGTACACACTGTGACTGACGGTGCCAAGTAGATCCCTTATCTCCCTCGGTATGTTGCGATACAAAACATTTGCAAGGTAGAAGGAATTCGTATTGTTTACAGATTTAACTGTTCTAAGGACTTGGACACCAACATTCAAGGCATTTCTTGTTCTGTAATTATGTGAAATAGGAGTAGATATTAAATCGGAATGATGAAAAATTAAATTTAGAAGAGTTTTAATGATTATATGTATATGTGTTATGGTGAGAACACCTGTTTCTTGAAAAAGTAAGTAGGATGAAAACATTTTTATCTTACGGAAGCCTGTCTTCAAAATAGATTTTTTGATAACAGATAACGGTTCTAATATAGATTTAAAAGCCCCTCCTCAAGAAATAATATCGTATTCCAAAATGGATTGAACGTATGCAAAATATAGTTTTAATTTCATGAGTTTTTAAAAATGTACTTAATTGTTTAAAAACGTATATGAACTTTCTTAGTTTAGACTTTAACATATCTATATGTTTTTCCCACCGTAGCTGGTTATCAATAATGACACCCAGGTACTTGTAGTGGTCGACTCTCTCTACGACTTGACAGTCACAGTGTTCTTTAGCGGGGTCATCGCAAGAGTGCACCACCACTCTCAGCTCCGCTGCAGGTTCTGACCCTTTGCGAAGAGCTATGGGTAAACATTTTGTTTTCTTAATATTCATTGTGAGGACATTTTGATCAAACCACTGCTTAATTATTGTTAAGTTTTTTGACACCATTTTGAAAACATCGGTCCAGGTTTCAGCATGGAACAGCACAGCTGTATCGTCCGCAAACAACAACAGATCTCCAGTAATATTAATTTTATCTATATTATTTATGTAAATTAAAAATAACAATGGGCCGAGGTTGCTTCCTTGAACTACTCCGTAGTCGTAACTCTTAGTGTCACTTTTCACATCATTTATCGAAACCTTTTGGCATCGGTCACTTAAATAACTTTTAAACCAATTCAAAGGTAATCCAATTATTCCTAGCTCAGTCATTTTTGAAAAAAGTTTTTTTCGGTCGATTGAATCAAAAGCCTTAGCTAGACCAATGAAGGCAAGCAAAATCTTTTCGCCTTTATTAATGTTATTCATTATGATTTTATTTAACATAAATAAGGCGTCCGCAGAGTTCTTACCACTTCTAAAGCCAACTTGTCGACTTGAAAGTAGATGTTTTGACTCCAGGTATACTTGTAATTGTTTTTTTACACACTTCTCCAATACTTTGGACAGTGTACTGAGTAAGGAGATGGGCCTAAAATTACTATATGTCGATTTTTTGCCAGATTTATAAAGTGGAATGACTAGCAATTTTAAATGAATTTGGAAATACACCGGAATTTAAACTAATATTGATAAGTGAGTCAAAGGTGTGATTAAATGTTTTATATAATTTTTCAAAACTGTGGGAGAAAATTCATCGATTCCTGGGGCAGAGTTGCCGCGCATCTTGGCGACATACCGCTCCACCTGGCTCTCGGTGACCGGCTCCAATGTGAACACATGCCTGGTTCTGTATGCGGTGTCGTCCACCACCAGCGGCCCGGCGGAGGGAGGCAGCGCGCTCGCTAATTGTTCTCTAACACTCGCAAAATAATCCTTAAATGAATTGGCTACCTCCCGTACCGACCGCTTGGTAATGTCTTCACCCGGTAAAAAATGCTTAATTGGAAAAGGAGTCCTCCTCAACTTAACACCATTGAATTCATTTATTATCTTCCAGAACTCTTTAGGATTACTTTGACAGTTAGAAATTTTTTCTCTAAAATACATGGATTTGGCTCTTTTTATTACAGTAGCTAAATCAAAAGGGCGTTTCATCATAATTTTGCTCAATTTATCCCTCTGTCTAATACATTTTATTAAACTAACAGTAATCCAAGGTTTAAGTTTTTTTAAACGAGAGTTTTTACGTGTTTGTTTTGTGGCTGACTTTTTTATTGTTTCAAAAGTACGTAAGAACTCAGTGCAACTGTCGTTATCATCTTGTAGAGCCAGGACATGATCCCACGACTGAGCCTCAATAAGTCTCCCCAACACCTCGTAGTCTAAGTAAGTAGGGCTGTTGTCCGTGTCGATGTCTGTCACTTTAGTGTCTAGTTTAATGTTCAACGCCACAGCAAAATGGTCAGTTATTGATGTCTGCAGCACCGCTGATGTGACGGCAGTAGCCTCCCAGTGGTCAGTGAAAATATGATCAAGGCATGTTTTAGAGTTTGCCGCCACCCGAGTGGGCTGATCAACACAGCTAACAAAACCTACACTGTATAGTAAATTTAAGTACATTTCTTTTACAGGATCATTGTAGTTTTCTGGTGGTATATCAATGTTCGTATCTCCTATGAACACCCGAGTCGTGTGTCTAGTGCTGTTACTGTTGTTGTAGTAGTCAGTCAGGTCAGATAGGAAAAGATTACAGTTCATTGAGGGACTTCTGTAGACCGCCAGAATACTATAGTGGTGTCCGTTAAGTGTAATGTTAAGTTCCAGTCCAGTATTGTCACCCATCTTTACTTCCCTGACAATTGCCCCTAAGTTATTTTTATAGTAGATAATAATGCCATCGTTACTATTCCAAGTATTGTTTGTACAGTAAATATCGTAACCATCCAGTTCAGTCAAAGTCTTGTGTCTGTCCGTCCATGTCTCGCTCAAAACAATAACATCAACATCCACACATAAATATTCAAGCAATATCAACAAAGAATAAAAATTTTTATAGTAACAACGAATATTGATATGCATAATTTTTAAACTCACGTTATTATCGTCTGTTGAAAATAGTCCCGTAAGTTTATTAGAACAGTCCATAGTTTCACAGGTGATTGTTCTATCACTAGTATAGTTCAAACCTGAATTAGCTGAACTTGCGGACCTATGCCTACGATCAACTTTTTTCTACTTCGATGGCAAGTTCTATGAACAAGTAGATGGAGCAGCAATGGGTTCACCTTTATCACCAGTAGCAGCTAACTTGTACATGGAACACTTCGAGAAGATGGCTCTACAATCAGCTGAACATAAACCTAGGAACTGGCTTCGTTACGTGGATGACGTTTGGGCGGTCTGGCCACATGGAAGGGATGCTCTGGATGGGTTTTTACTTCATCTGAATTCAATCCATCCCAACATAAAGTTCACCATGGAGATCGAGAGGGGAAAACAACTGGCGTTCCTGGATGTTCTTACTACACGGAAGATAGATGGATCAATAGGCCTGCAGTATACCGCAAACCAACCCATACGAACATATATCTGAATGCCGCCTCACATCACCATCCACCCCAGAAAAATTCCGTCATTAATACCCTTATAAACAGAGCAATCCACATATCGGACAAAGAAAGCTGGAATGGAGAAAAACACCTGCTAAAAACTGCATTGAATTGTAATGGATATAACAAGATGGACATCAACAGGGCTTTCAAGAAACAAATATCTAAATTAAATAAAGAAGCTCAACCAATAGGAAACCAGCAGACCAATAATAGTTCAGCCAATCAAGATGGAGGACAGCAATCGACCAATGCAAGAAAACCAATGGCGTATTTACCATATATCAAAGGAACAACAGACAAAATTGGAAGAATTTTAAAGAAGAATGACATCAAGACAATATTTAGGCCACCGAATAGACTACAAGATTTACTTCCACCTTTTAAAGATAAGATACCTCTATCTACGCCTGGCGTCTATGAAATACCATGTAACTGCGGTTCAGTTTTTATAGGAGAAACGAAGAGACAAGTATCAACAAGACTAAAGGAGCATATAAGACATACTAAGAACAAAGATGTCGATAAGTTAGCAGTAGCAGAACATAGTGCCCTTACTAAACATGAAATTTTATTTGACAAGACCAAAGTATTGGCCAACATCCCGTTTTATTATCCGAGAAGAGTTAGGGAAGCCATTGAAATATACAAAAGAGGGGATAATTTTAACAAAGAGGATACCATGAAGTTGCCAAGAACATGGGGACCAGTTCTTAAGAAGTTAAAAATATCATAGTTTACGCGGAAGTGCGTACGTGACCTCAGACTCGGGTCAGTTGGCCTACGTGACACATGACAGCTGCGCCATCGCTATATATTGGGCAGAGTGACTGCTGACCTTCAGTCTCAGCCTAACCACTGAGGATGCCACATCGTAGCATGGGCGAAACGTCTGGAACTGTAGGCCTATATATTGTAAATAGTCCTTTGACGCGGTTGACACCAGAAGAACTAGTTGTTAACCTAAAATAACACTAATGATTATAAATAAAAGGCAAATGCTTAAACAAATTTGAACATTAAATTGAGGAATTTACTAAATACTTTAACTTACTAAATAATTATAATATTGACATATTAAGCTTGTTGTTTTAATCACAAATTAATCAAAAGAAAAATATTCATTTATTTGTGAATTTTTTTAATTCAGGGAGTTCAATTTGATATTATTATTTTTTTTTTTTTTAATGTTTTAGGGTTAATACAAGAAAAGGGAAAACTAAAGAGTGTTAAATGTAATTTAAAATAAAACATAAACGATTGTAAGTGAAAATAAAATGCTTAAATAAACAAACTTAAATTAAAATTAAGGTATCTACGGAATGTTTTATCTTACTAAAGCATTATGTTGTCATATTTTTGTATTTATTAATATAATTCAACAGATAAACATTCATTTATTTATGTTTTTTATTCATGAAGCTTAATACATTATTATTTTTTTTTTAATTTATTGAGATTAATAAGAAAAATAATAGAGTAAAACTAAAAGGTTTTAAGAGTAATTAAATTAATACGAGTAACATTATGACTGTGAAACAGAAAATACTTAAATAGACTTAAAATAAAATTTAGGTGTTTACAAAGTATTTCAGCTTACTAGCGAATTAAATTGTCATATTGAGCTTGTAGTTTAAAAAAACAAATACTAGACCCTAACAATTAAAAAAGTACTCATTTATACACTGTTTTATTCCAATCAGGAAAATCTATTTATTATTGTTTAGAAAAAAAATGTATTGAGATTAATATGGATAAGAGTGAGACTATAAAGTATTAATTGTAATTAAATTAATAACATTAATGATTATAAGTGAAAAGAAAATATGTAAACAAACTTAAACAAACTTGAAGTATTTACTAAATATGTAAGCCTACCAAAACCACATATTGTCGTATACAGCTTGCCGTTCCAATCAGCATTTTTCACTAGATAGCAACTTATTTATTTAAGTTTTATTTTTCATTAAGAAAGTTTGATTTATTATTATTTTGAAAAGAGTATTGAGACTAAAATAAAAAATAAAAGAGTAAAACTAAAAAGTTTTAAGTGTAATTAAATTAATAACATTAATGATTATAAGTGAAAAGAAAATATGTAAACAAACTTAAAATAAACATGAAGTATTTACTAATTGTTAAAGCCTACTAAAGCCACATATTGTCATATTAGCTTGCTATATTAATTAACATTTTTCAACAGATAGCAACTCATTTATTTAAGTTTTATTTTTAATTCAGAAAGTTCAATTTAATATTATTTTAAAAATAATAGAAACATCCTGCCTATTGTCGGTTCATGAGGGAAGTCCGCAATGCGGTCTGTCTCATCAGCAAATTGGTCAGAGATAGCCTTAATAATAAATCACTCGGAAACAGCAACACTTGGGGCAATTTATGTTTCATCTAAAAATCAAAAAAGTAATAGGTAATATGCTTTATAATGTAAAATGTTGTTATATGAATTAATGAAGTAAATAATAATTTAATTATTTTAATTAGTGAACTATTATTTTTCTAATGTAATAATTTAAATAGTTTCTCATGAATTTGCCAACAAAAAGTAAACTAATAGGGTAGTATTCATCAACTGGAAAGTATATTTAAAAATAAAAAATGAATAATCATTTCTATTACAATAATCGCAAACATTAAAACTGCATGACTGTAACAGCTATGTGTATAGGTAGCTCCGTATAGTACCTTACATTTTATAGAAAATTATTTGAAGAACGTTTTATAAATACTCATAACTAATAATAAATACTATAATATATAGGCCACAGAGAGCAACCACTACAGTCTATATCCACACCGTGTTATTCCATGTATTCATTGAAACTAGATAGACGATTGGCACATCCTAATCGTCTACCTAGTAGCAGGTTTAGATCCCATTCTGTCATCAGCAGAAGTGACGAACAAACCTAGAACGATAAAATTAAATATTGAATCATTATGCAGTCAAATAACAATCAATAATGACAATGTCAAAATGAATGATAATGTAAACAATAAGTAGAAATCAAACCATTGCAGGAGCAACTAAACACTGTTGCGGAGGTTGGACACCAAACACAGCTTGAAGATTAAAGCTAGTCGCGTCCGTGGTGTAAAGCAGCGGAGGGGTAGAGCAATTCCCCTACATTCTGAGTCATGTGTTCTGAGACATATATTACACGTGGGTCGCATTTTATCTGGCTTAATTTTAACCTTAACATTGCAATCCCCACGACACTATTTTATCTTATAAATTGTTTATTTTAGTATATTTGTAATTTTATAAGTAATAAATACCAATTTAAATAAAAATTTCATGTCGATAATTGGATATCAGTACTAAAAAGAAGTTATTACCAGTAGAATTTTGTCATTGTCTAAATCTTTATTCGCAAGCCTTTCGTTGTCAGATTAACAAGAACATAGGTTCACAAAGGAAGGATGATAGGGTAATACAACCAAAACTACAAGTTTAGATAACCATCCGCTAAATAAATGTTTTCGTGTAGTGTTTCGTAATGTTTAATTTGGATGTATCGTACTTCCACAACAATAATTAGAAATGTAAAATAACTATTACAGCATAAGTACATTAAAAGCATACATGTTTAAGACATATCCACGTTTAATAAAAAAGCATAATAAAACTTATATACTAGGTTGAAATTAGCGGAAACATTGACCTATCTTCAATTTAGTATTGTAATTTAGTTTATAGAAATGGCTGCAGTCATTGGATATTAATTTATTGTGTAACTAGTCCATTACTAATTTGTGGTCTTTTCTTCAGCACACGGTCTATTGTGTTCAAATACTTTATGTGACTTATTTAGTCTATTTATTGGCATAAGTACTATAATTCCACATGTTAAATATATATTTAAAACTCCCTAGATATCTAGATCCTTTGAGCTAATCCTCAATCCTGTGAAGTTTCTCGTGACGTAATCCAGCGTGAATTATTGTTGGCAATATCTCTGCTACACCTTCTCCGTTCTTGAAAATATTTAATTTATTTTTACAAACTTTTATTATAAAACAATTACTTATGTATATAATATTCCTTATTACTAGTTTTCATTTAATTTTTACCAGTCACATCTCAACAAATACTTAAAAAATAAATAAACTTTATTATATTTACCACAATTATATATCATGTACCATCATTTTAAAGAATTAAATATATTTAGAAAAAAGTTTATTTCTATTTATCAGTTTTGCAAGTATAAATGCATACCCCTATAATCACAGCAACCCTCGTAATCGTAACAACATTTGTTATTTTATTAAGGTTGGCCAGTGTATGTGGTCTCCAGTTATCTTGTTTAATGCGTATAAAACAATTATAATTGAATAGTATTTGAGGATGATTTACATTCTAAACTGACTGGTTTTGTACTGTACCTAATTTCCATATGTATTATATGATTAAGATATTTGTAAGGAAAATAAAATGAGCGATTTTTCATGTACTCGTATTAGTGAATTTTACACGTAAGTTCCTATTATGGCTTAGGATTGAGCTGTATAATAAATTTTATGAAAGAAAACCCCTAGATTGATATTCTGCTTTCGACACATCGTAGTTTTTAGTGCACATTATTTCTGTACAAAGTTTAAATCTAGGCTTTACAGTATTTTGCATTCCTCTTTATGTAATAAACTTCTTGAGATTGTCAACTCAAACAGTTTTATAGTGATTCAACGGCATACTAAATAGAACAAATAGTTAGAATTAGGAAAAATGATACAATTTAGTAAAACTGCTATTTAACATCAATGCATAATTATATCATAAATAATTAATCTTTAGCTTGTATGTACATTACGTATTTAATTACATGTATTTTTATGGCATTAAATAATTTGATTTGAATTTTATAATAATAATAGTTTTACTATCTTTTTCACAAAAATAGAGGGAAATGTAAAAAATTGGGTGTAATTTTACTTGTATAATTATTTAAATTCCTATCAATGTAGTTTCACAGTTCTTTCATCATATTTTGACAACCTGAAACATTTATTGAATTCGGTATATAGACTAAAGTAAAAATATTAGTTTATTAATTTATCAGAACAGAGATACCAATATCATTTAATTTTGAAGCAAACAATATTTATCACTGGATGTTTAAAAATAATTATTAGCTATTCAGGTAAGTAACAAAATATTCATTATTTTTATTCTATAGTGGCAATGGCAGATACGATTAAACTGAACTAGGCCTCCATCAGGAACAATAACGGGGGTTATGTTGAGAAGTTACTAACCGGACAGTGCATTCTAGAACTAGGACTTATAGTTCTGTACATTCCTCAGCATAAACCAATTTATAGCATTGTTATTTATAGAAAAGGGTAAATTGAAATACGAGATATGCCAATTAATACTATTATTGTATTATAGGAGCAGACGTGTTTATTAATTAATTTAATTATTCTTAAGACGCCGATAGTTGTGATATGGGTGAATATCATTGATTTGATTAAATATAGATCTCGAATGAGTTTGATGAGTGTATACAAGTGAATGTAGTCATTGTTACAAACTAAGGCCGCCTATTCCTTAGAAAGTGTTATAAGTTAGAATAGGAACTTGTTCTACATAAAAGAACAACAATGAAAAGTCATTAGGTTGAGATTGAAATGAGGTTAATATAAGTAATTTGTATCGTAAAGTGTATCGTAATTCCTCACGTCAACAGTATTTAAATAACCATAAAATACGCAGTGTCTTTAAAGCCCTTTTTAAAGACTAATATTTTAAAATAAAACTAAACTTTTTTCGTCATCCATTTACCACATAAATTTTAACCTGAACAATTACTGAGCAAAATAATATAAGAACACAGCTGTCTTAATTTTCTTATAAAAGAGAATTAATAAAAAATTAGACGTATAACTAGTTCCAATTTAAGCTTAATATATTTTACCTAATGAGGTATTGTATTTAATATGTTGGGGAACTGTCAGCTGATATACGAGGACTACTAGCCTTTGTACAAGAATACTAGTTTTTATTTAAGGCAAAATAAAACGTATTTAGCACATTTCGATTAAAAAAACCCATAACTGTAAAATAAGGTAAAACTCTCTTAATTAATCACGTAAGAGATCTGGCTGTTCCGGTGATGAAGTTTATCAAATTATCGTTTTATGATGAAACCCAACGTTGAGCTTACAATATTTCATATACTTTCATAACCCTACCATCTATATATTTTATTATGTTTAGAGGTTATAAAAATATTGTATTAAGTGTACTTACTTCTTAGACAAATTCTACTAAAACAATATGTATCTACACGTTGTCCAATATCATATGGAAAAAGTTCAAATTCAATAATTGATTTAATTGCCTTCATTATAAATAACAAATTTTAACAAAGGCTTAATGTATTACTTTATGGTTTTATTTTTTAAAATCAATTACGTATTTATATAGGTGGGTGGGTGCTTACTAACTTATGCAATGGGGTGAGTGGAAATTTTGACCCGCCCACCCATATAAACTGTACGTATAATGGTACTTTAATAAACATTCCTACATGTTTTAACAATATTTTAGTTTACTCTCATACAAATGTTTCACTTTTTAACTCCAATTAATGGACAAGAAAATATAATCAAATCTTGAGGGAATTAATTTTGTAAGTGGACTGCAACAAAAATAAGGTACAGTATGTGTACTTAAGCGTAAAACCATTGAATGAGGTTTTGGAAATTTTGTATTTATTAAAAAAAAATAATATTACTTATTAGTATAAGTTAAAGATATGTTTTATATAGGTATAAACTGCTGAAAAATAAGTTCAATGCAATATAAAAGTGGTGGAAGACTATTTATTTTGGAGATCAATAAAATAGTATAAGAATTAAGCTGGAGGAGTTCCGAGAAGACCTTATTAGTGATTATTAGAAAAGGAATTAATTAATATTAATTAATTTTAATACAATAATATTAAACATTATCAAAAACATTTTACTTAGTGAAAATGCATTCGAACTTATTTAAAACATTGTTGAATCCTTAGTTTATAAGAAAAATTAAATAGGATGTTATCAGAAAATTATTGGAGATTTACAGTGT
The DNA here is from genome assembly GCA_035578905.1 of Stictocephala bisonia. NCBI lineage: Eukaryota > Metazoa > Arthropoda > Insecta > Hemiptera > Membracidae > Stictocephala > Stictocephala bisonia. Next base: position 164,134 of record JAQJVL010001112.1, read on the forward strand.
AATGGAAGAAGCGCATCCATTGTTGAGATGATGAGGTCATTAGACCCATTGTTATATAACATTACTGGAAGAAATTATCTTGGTGGAGCTGGGATGTTTTGGTTAGACACAGTCTGAAGTGTTATCTCTTTTACAGATTTAAACCCTATCATAGTTTCTACTGTTAGACTCTATATATCAAAGAATGTTAATATTTGCTATATTTCTAAATCTATAAAATAAATTATATAATGTATGATAGAATATTTAAAACTCTACATGTTGGTAAGTGAAAGAGTTTAAAATTACCAATCAACCACTAATTTGTATGAAAATATCTAAATTTAATTCAAAAAATTCTGTTAGAACGTGTTAATAAATGTTGTATAAAGCAACAGTTTAAATGCTTCAATCGGGTTCTTTTCTAAACGTACACACGACAGTTAAAAACATGCTGTATTTCTCTAACTAATAATTATATACAACAATGTATTACAATATTTGAAATTTGTTGGTTAAAATAGGATTTTATTTTATATCATGAAAATATTATTATATGATTCAGTTACAGCCACAAACAGATATGGTATAAGGTATGACTAATTCACAATGGTTTACTGCCCTTCTTGAAAAATAGGAAAATTAAATTCCAAGAAACTTTAAAAGTGAGCCGTATAACTAGTTACATGTTAATTTTCCTAATTTAATAAAAAAAGTACTATTAAATAAATAATGCTTTAATTAACACAAATTATTTCTTACCATTTAATTGTCTTCAACATTCGAGTAGCATCCACCGTATATCATATCTTAGTTACAATGGATTTATTTTTAAATACATACAATGAGTGTATTAATAATATTTATCAAATAATGTTATAAACTATCCTTTTGATTAGGGGTGGTTTTTATCTATATTTTTTTAAATTGAGATTGATAAAATACATAACAACAAAACCTGAAATTGGATGACAACTAATGGCACAGTGAGGAACTTGAGTAGGAAGTGTTTATAAAGATTGTTGGTGATAGGCTCTATTCTCAATCCTCTTAACACCTATACGGGTCCACTTAGTGGTTGATATTGACGTGAACACTTCTTGAAAACTATAAGGTATCCCTGTTAGGTGGTAGTCAGTGTCCGGGTGTTGTGTAACCAAGATATTCAGGTGTCAGGTTTGATAAGTAGCTGTAAATCAGATCAAAAGTACGTGGCTTGGACTAGACATACAAATGTCGGTCCCTTAGCTGAGCTGGCTGATACTGGGCTATTAAAAAGGGAGAAATTAAGAATAATTAAACTTAATTATTAACAAAGGCTACACTAGTTTACCTATTATTCATTACAATTACTTTCAGCTTATATTTGCATGTTTCTTACCTTCAACATGCATACCAAGTTAATCTTCAACACATACACTACTATTATTTGGTCTAAAACTCATAGGCACTTTGGTTACGTGGATCACTAGATTATTTAGTCTCCATGCAAGTCATATTTATTGCATTATAGTTATTTGAAGAAGGTTATTCCGAATCTGGTTGATTGAAGATGATAAAAAAAAGTTCCCTTTATGAACAGTGTTTCCATTTCCAACGTTTCATATCCTGGACATTCGTCTATAAATTTATCTTTCAATTCTCTAGTCCGACAAACTTTGGCTGACCTGTGTTCCTTCTTGAAATGAAATGAAATGAAAATTGTCTTTACTAGGCGGAGTTAGGACTATTAAGTCCTATCTTCCACTCAACCTTAAATCTATAAAATAAATTATACAATGTATGATAGAATATTTAAAACTCTACATATTGGTAAGTGAAAGAGTTTAAAAGTTTAAAAAAGGACCCTGCACGCAACTAATCTGAAAATACATATTAAATACATTTTCTACACTGAAACTATTTATTTGTAAAGTATTTATATGATTTTGGTTATATGATGGCTAGTTTCATATGGCAAGGAAAACAAATGAAATTATGTTATGTTGTTATATTCATTCTGGGTTATTGGTATATTCAAAAAGCAAATAAAACTGAAGAATCAAGTTATATGCACGCATACACACGCACTGTGGTATTGACCAACTCGCCCACCCATACACGCACTGTGGTTTTGACCCACCCACTCACCCATACACGAAAAGTGGTATTGACCCACCCGCCCAACCATACAGATACAATGGTATTGACCCACCCGCCCACCCATACACGCACAGTGGTATTGACCCACCCGCCCACCCATACACATACAGTAGTATTGACCCACCCGCCCACCCATGCACGTGCAGTGGTATTGACCCACCCACCCACCCAAACACATACAGTAGTATTGACCCACCCGCCCACCCATACACATATAGTAGTATTTACACATACAGTACAGTCAATACCACTTTTCGTGTATGGGTGGGTGGGTGGGTCAATACCACTGTACGTGTATGGGTGGTTGGGTGGGTCATCACCACCGTACCACTGTACGTGTATGGGTGGGTGGGTGGGTCAGTTATTACAAGTTACTGCTTAGTCACTAATGTAGTGACAAGAACGATGACAGTTCCATTAGTCACTGTTATTACAGGTCACTGCTTTGTTACTAATGTGGTGATCCTTCATTAACATCAAGTATGTATGTATAATATGTAGAGTGGAGATTTTTAAGTGTGTATATGTGGAGTGTGTAAGTACGTGTCAAGCCCACTGTACTTGTATGGATGGGTGGGTGGATCTATAAACCACTATACGTGTATGGATGGGCGGGTGGGTTCTTGCGTACAGCATCTCTGTTGATTGGTCTTTTGCGTGTATTGTCACCTCAGTTCGTGTTTGGGTGGGCAGGAGGGTCAACACCATTGTACGTGTATGGGTGGGTGGGTGGGTCAATACCACTGTACGTGTATTGGTGGGTGGGTGGGTGGGGCAATACCACTGTACGTGAATGGGTGGGCTGGTGGGTCATTACCACTGTACTTGTATAGGTGGGTGAGTGGATCAATTTCACTGTACGTGTATGGGTGGGTGGGTGGGTCATTGCCAATGTACGTGTACGGGTGGGCGGGTGGGCTGGTGTGTCATTACCACTGTACGTGTATGGGTGGGCGGGTGGGTCAATACCACTGTAAATGTATGGGTGGGTGGGTGAGTCAATACCACTGTAGGGGAATGGGTGGGTGGGTGGGTCATTACCACTGTACGTGTATGGGTGGGTGGGTGGGTCACTACCCTTGTACGTGTATGAGTGGGCGGGTGGGTCATTACCATTATACGAATATGGGTGGGCGGGTTGGTCATTACCACTGTACGTGTATAAGTGGGCGGGTGGGTAGTAGTGGGTTAGGTTAGGTTAGGAAAGAACAAATTGCTTATGTCAATGTAGAAATATGTCTTTGGACATTTATTTATGTTTATTTGCATTGCTAGTCAATAATGCTGTTAATTTACATATTTTTTAGGTTTCCTGTTATTTAAGAGGTAGGTCAAGACCAATTGAAGAAACTGAATCTCCAAGGGTAACATTCAGTAAAAGCACATAATGACAAAAACGTTCATTGTGCTATTGATATTTGCTTTAAAAATCATTACTGTAGAAATTAGTTCAAATTATGACAGTTCTGCTACGTAAAAAAAGCGAATCAAATTATTGAAAATAATTTGTTGAAGTATCCTCTTTTATAGATATCCCTGTGTTATTTGTTTTGATCCGTGTTTTTTATCAACTATTTTTTTAGTTAAAATGTAAACTAACTGGGTAGCATGGATAATTATTTCCTTATTAAATGTCATAGAACAGTTATTATCTTAAATTTAGTTATTTTTCAACTGATTCAATACTATTTGATCCTGTATGTGCGTATGTACTTCTTCAAGTTAATTAATGTTATTTCTACATATAAAAAGTTGTAGTTAATTTTTTTAAACAATGACATTTTATATTTTTTTAAGTTAAAGTTTACTATGTACACTCTATTATACCAAATTTATAACCATTAATCTTTATGAGCAATTCCGAGTCATTATAATTTATAGAAGTAATATTAAGTTATTCACGAGAAGTAACGTTGATTTATTAGAGTATTTACTATGTTTTTGGGCTTATTTAATATCTATTAGTAATATAATTTATCAAATGTTTGTCTGAGGATCATATTAGTAAAAAATATTGTTAACAGAATTATTTCAAAAGTTATATGTCTTTTCAATATTTTCCAAACACTAACAAAACATTTGAAAGATAAACCTTTCCAATTTAAATTCATATTTCAAGTGATTTCGAAGCTGGATTAATACTTGAGGAAGTGGCGAACAAAAAGCATTTTGTCTCATAGATCAAAATTTCGAAGAAAGCTGAAAAACTATGTTGAGCAATTTATTGTGAAAAAACATTATCTGTTAGTTTTAGTATTATTACTAAGGGATAGTTACCTAATTAATAACATATCAGTTGCTAATGTATTTATAGTTTATAAAATAAATCAGTTTTAAACTTGGACTAAATCTTTCTTGATTAAAAATACTGGACAACATCTTTTCAAATTGAACAAGGTAAGTACAACATTCTTTTTGGCTGACGTATTGTATCAGAGAAAATGAAATTAATCATTAAACCTTTGATTATTAAACATAGAAACTTATGTATGTAATTTTGTAGGAAAATAACTAAATAATATATATATTAATTTATATAGTACAAACATTTAAAATATGGTAGAAAATATAATAGAAAACCATCAAAATCAAATTCATAGAATAATAGCCTGTATTACAGATGGCTCAATAGTGGGATGAGCCTATAGAACTTCATTCCACTCAAATCATCGTTCTTCTCCCATTATTTCGTAACATTTTTTTAACATCATCCTGTTTAGCTTATGAAATGCTGTGAAACAGAGCAATCTACTTCAGTTCAACGTTAGAAAATTTTTCGACAGTCCACCCTTTTTTCCGCAAAGTTTCACTTTTTTCCGCTTCTGATTAAAAAACAAAATTTGGAAATTCACTCACTGTAAAAGTGTATTTAGTATTTTTTGCCCTTTTTTGCATGAGAATCATTTTAAAATCTCTGACTCTCATATTCCATCAAGTCTTCTTTAGATGAGAGAGCTTTGGTGTCAAAAAGATGGCAGCTAATACGCAGAACCTTCACTGCACCAATAGTTTTATAAGTTTCAATATAATCAATTCTTTATTATTGTTGGTTTTCTTCTCAGTAGCTTTTCAACTCTTCCAAAGACACGATCGGCAGTGAAAAAGCTGTGTCCACGAAAAGGAAATGTTATTGGTATTTTGTCTAAATTAGTAGAATTAAAACAAAAATACAGGTGTGTGCAATAAAAAGTTAAAGTTATTTTTATTTTGTGCACCATACCCATCACAGAATAAACTTAGTATTTTTTGTACTAGATAGTGTTTCCATGGTTCTTCAAAACTTGTTCAAAAAATCAATGTGTCAGAAGAGCCGAAAAGACCTCTGTTGCTCCTTTTCCTGCCTGCTCCTTGGTCCAAACATAAAAAGTAGGATCTTTTCTGTCTTTTGAAACAACGCATAAACAATAGAACCTTAGCTGCCTGGAATAATAAGCCTCCTGAATTGGAGATTTCATAAGTGGCTGAATTCGTTGAAGATTCGCACAACGTTATAGAGTTAGGAACTTATTTTTTTCAATAACTCGTAGAACTTAGAAGCACGCAGGGAATGCAAGCGTTTTTCTGTCATGTACTTGTATGTTTTCCAATGGATCATTCATTGTTTGTAGAATAATTTTTATTCTCATACAGAAAATACAGGTATCAGAGGCTGGATAGTTAAAGCCAATATTGTATGTCATAAAAATTCTTCGAAAAATTGCTTTAGAAATATTAAAGTTTTGTTAGATTGAGAGCTATTAAACATTTTCCATAACTTTTTGATATTAAGATTGGCATCTAAAAAGATGCTTTTCGATTTTCTTCTAGAATAATGGCTTCCCTTACCACGACATTTCTCAATAAAATCCCTTATATGCTGTTTTTTTTCAACTGACTTAAATAACTTACGATCTCCTCCTCTCTTGTCAGTAATGTGCTTACCAGTGGCAATAGTAATACGAATATGACATAGCTAGTGTATTTCACAAGCATGACTGACATGAAACAATATTTACGTACTCGAACGACATCTTTGTTTTCTTTCACTACGGCGTAAGTTGCACAAAACTCATTAGGTCTGCTTTTGGGAGAGTTAGACCTAGGTCTGCGCCGTTGTATACTTTTCAAAGAAATAAAACTGGAAATAAACTTATCTTGGCTTACCTTGTTAGGTACGGATAGTAGCTCATTCCTTATGGAAGAACAGTCCTTGGGGGAAAACGTTTTGCAATTAAATCTACCAGAATGTTTACAAGGTGTAAATTTATTGTATCCTTTAGGTTTCCTGTATTTCTTTTCTTGGTTCATGTTTTTCTTTCTAGGATATACAGTCCTTTTCGTGACCAATCGTTAGCTACCCTAACACTCACTAAATGATCATCGATAACAACTTCTTCCATAGCAAAAACTAGGGTTTAATTAAAAGAAACTTAACTTGAAAAATACTGAATTAATTAACTGTATCACTTGGCATCCACAACACAAAAATAAGGTTAGGCCCAAATACAGCCTGAAATGTATCATGGGAATGGTTGACATGGAGACAGCTCTGTGATTGGTGGAAAGTGACAAAATCTTTTGTGACTGAAATGGTGTGGTGGACAAAATTCATTTTGAATAAACTCTTGATATTTCGTGTTAAATATATATGAAATAAAATGTTGTTTTTTTTTTTACTGGACTTTGTTAATTCTTATTATCTAGTTTAACAATATCATTCTGAAAATACCTTTACCTGAGAAAATACTTTTTGTTCACCACCTCCTCACTTAAACTGCAATTAAAATAAATTGAACATATATTCAACCCTCTTAATATTTGTTTTTGGATTTTAAACATGATTTGCAGCATTATTTTCTGTTGGAATATTTTGTAGTATTTTTTTTAGTTTAATTTTAAATAAAAAACATATCAACTCCATGGAGGATGCAGAATATTTAATTAGTTTATTGTAATTATGCATATTAATTTATTTACTTAGGATTATTCAATTACTGTTGTAACTTTAATAAATATAACTTGATTTAAGAATATAATCTGTAAACTTTAATTACTAAAAACCATCTAAATAATTCTTATTCCGATTATTATTGTAACATTTATAAATAAATGACTAACAATAAGTACAATATGCTGAAAACTATTCTCATTATGAAAAACTATATTCATGTAATAATAACCATTTTTACAAAATGTATATTACATATGTCCACATTTCAATAATTCATTTAATCAAGAAAAACTGTGTATTTTACTGTATGTTTATACTATATAAAGTATTAATGATGAGCATCATGGAGAACAAATGGCAGGACAATAGGTAACCTAACTGATAGTTTCTTAATTATCATATTGTGTATTGGTATAAATATACAACTATTGAACGTCACACAACATATTTTATTACATCGCCGACAATTTATTACGTGTACATTTACAATTCATTATGATTGTAATGCTTAATTTCTGGTAACCTACGTGTCCCCTAGGTGGTGGTAAACAAATTGTTAGCTGAATAGCTACTTGTGTGATCTCCCAGCTTTGCCAGCTGCCAACCAAAAAATAGTTCCATCTAAGGACCTTTTAGTATCGTTTATCTGTGTAATTTTTAAAATCTTTTATTAGTTCAGTGGCTGGTCATAAAAGCTACACCTTGGTGGACTTAAAAAACAAATATGTACATTACAATACAAAAAAACCAATTAGTATTGACATATTTGTATGTACACTATTTGTATAAAAGTAAAAGTAGGAAGTACGAAAGTAATATTCAAAACAATCATACTCCCCATTCAATAAATATATTTAACAACTACCAGTGTATATTAATGCAAGTAACACATTTTATTATGTTTTAACAAGTTTCGTTTCATGTGAAATGACATTTTCTTAAAATAATGATAAAAATATAGTATTTCCTTATCAAATAAATATTTAAAAAAGGATACATATTCTTGCCTAGTATACAAAAATATTAAACTTTTAAATTATTTTGTATCTCAAATTTCAATATTTAGTTATTGTCCTATTCCTTTTCATCCTCAGTGTTTCAGCCTTCCATTATTCAGTCCTTGGTCTTTATTTGGGCCATGTGATGTTTATATTATTATACAACTCATAATTGTGATTAGTACAAACTTTACTTTACTAGTGAAATACTAAATAAAATTATCGTACAAATAAAACGCAAATTTTTCAATATATCTCATAGATTATTACTTAGTATAGACCTACAAGCGTATTTTTATTTGCGACAACAGTTCATAGAATTATAACCATGGTATGAAATAGTTTTAGATCAGAGTTTTTTACTTGTATAAAATACTGATATTAATACTAAATTACTATGTTTACAATATTTTCCCTTTTCATAAGAATTAAGTGTCGATTGAACTGTAGAAATATTTCAAACTATTTTATTTGCAGTTATAAATATTTCCTATACATTTTTCTGAGGTACAAACTTATGTATACTGCATATTTAAAGTTTTTCCAAAATTGTAATACAGTTCCTTCTTATAATGAACCCAAAGTTACGAGGAGATTAGGTTAGGGGAACGCCTATCTCAGTTGGGAAATGGCTACAGTTTGTAATTGAATTTAGCTTAGGTAACGGCAGTTCTATACGAATAAAAGCAATGGGTTTTTATAGTTCGACATATAAGTTCTTTATTTTTCCCTCTAATAATCCAAACACCAAACAATTATATTACGTAGTAAACTGGAGATTTACTTTGTCGACGATTAGCCTATTACATTACTCAGCCAATATATGAAATATAAGTAAGGCAACAGACAATACTATAACAGTTTTTACTACTTTTTGTTTATGAACCCTTCATTTCCCAGATTTATGACCCACGCTACGTCTTTTATTCCATACTTCTTTGCATTCTTATTATTTATGACCCACGCTACGTCTTTTATTCCATACTTCTCTGCATTCTTACTATTTATGACCCACGCTACGTCTTTTATTCCATACTTCTTTGCATTCTTATTATTTATGACCCACGCTACGTCTTTTATTCCATACTTCTCTGCATTCTTATTATTTATGACCCACGCTACGTCTTTTATTCCATACTTCTTTGCATTCTTATTATTTATGACCCACGCTACGTCTTTTATTCCATACTTCTCTGCATTCTTATTATTTATGACCCACGCTACGTCTTTTATTCCATACTTCTTTGCATTCTTATTATTTATGACCCACGCTACGTCTTTTATTCCATACTTCTCTGCATTCTTATTATTTATGACCCACGCTACGTCTTTTATTCCATACTTCTCTGCATTCTTATTATTTATGACCCACGCTACGTCTTTTATTCCATACTTCTCTGCATTCTTATTATTTATGACCCACGCTACGTCTTTTATTCCATATTTCTCTGCATTCTTATTATTTATGACCCACGCTACGTCTTTTATTCCATACTTCTTTGCATTCTTATTATTTATGACCCACGCTACGTCTTTTATTCCATACTTCTCTGCATTCTTATTATTTATGACCCACGCTACGTCTTTTATTCCATACTTCTCTGCATTCTTATTATTTATGACCCACACTACGTCTTTTATTCCATACTTCTCTGCATTCTTATTATTTATGACCCACGCTACGTCTTTTATTCCATACTTCTCTGCATTCTTATTATTTATGACCCACGCTACGTCTTTTATTCCATACTTCTCTGCATTCTTATTATTTATGACCCACGATACGTCTTTTATTCCATACTTCTCTGCATTCTTATTATTTATGACCCACGCTACGTCTTTTATTCCATACTTCTCTGTATTCTTATTATTTATGACCCACGCTACGTCTTTTATTCCATACTTCTCTGCATTCTTATTATTTATGACCCACGCTACGTCTTTTATTCCATACTTCTTTGCATTCTTATTATTTATGACCCACGCTACGTCTTTTATTCCATACTTCTCTGCATTCTTATTATTTATGACCCACGCTACGTCTTTTATTCCATACTTCTTTGCATTCTTATTATTTATGACCCACGCTACGTCTTTTATTCCATACTTCTCTGCATTCTTATTATTTATGACCCACGCTACGTCTTTTATTCCATACTTCTTTGCATTCTTATTATTTATGACCCACGCTACGTCTTTTATTCCATACTTCTCTGCATTCTTATTATTTATGACCCACGCTACGTCTTTTATTCCATACTTCTCTGCATTCTTATTATTTATGACCCACGCTACGTCTTTTATTGCATACTTCTCTGCATTCTTATTATTTATGAACCACGCTACGTCTTTTATTCCATACTTCTTTGCATTCTTATTATTTAATTTTTCGTACGGGGCCTAAATAAGATTAGGGTTAAGTGGAAGAGAGGAACTTTTAGTCCTAACTATACTTCTAAGAAAAAAGCGATTTTTATTTTATTTATATAGTTTATGTTATTTAGTAAATAGTTGTTTAGCTATTTATCCTAAACTATGCTCATCATATGTATATCTATGCAACAAGTTTTTAGGCACTAGACACTTGAATTTGCTGAAGTTAAATTTCCAATTTAGCATCCACGAACTAGTTCATATATATATATATATATATATATATATATATATATATATATATATATATATATATATATATATATATATATATATATATATATGGAAGTTTGTTTATCAACTTTTAATTGTTATATTAATGATCTAAAAATTCATTATATCCATAGAACTGTCTAATAAAATAAGTACCATATCCATAAGGTACTTCTGAAATTATAATATTTCTGTTTTTTATGTTATCCATCAAATAATTAATTTTTTGTTTGATTTTGTAATTCATGTCTAAATCGTTTGTACCTCCAACAATAACACAAAAATCATTATTACCACAGTTTCTTGTAATTTATTCTGTAATTGATTTTAAAAATCATGCGCAGCTCCAAGAAATACAGAAGATGAGATAGTAGGCCTATGTCTTGATAATGTTTTGCTTAATAATGATGCTAATCCTCTTCCATGGCTGTCTGATACAATTTTAATTTGTTTTATGACATAATTTTGTGTGTGTTTATTTGAGTTTTAATCTAAATTGATTCACATCTTAATTGATTGTTATCTGTCACCAGTTTATTGGTTACAGAAACTGGGTTTCTATTCTTTCAGTTCGTTTCTATCCTTAAGGAAGTTGAAGAAGAATATTCTGCTTTATAATTATTAAGAATTTCTTAATTTTGTACAAAATTTGAGGGTGAATGATATCTATTTTTTATAGAATGGATTTACAGTAATAATTTTTGATATTGGTGATTTTTTATGAGTATTTTTTTTGATAAATGTCCTTTGTAAATTGATATAACGTGAAAAAATAGTTTGTTGTATTTTCTTGGGTGCTTTGTTATTTCCAAGGTCAATTGAGACTTTTATATGAATTGAATTGGAGAAATTTGAATTAATAACTATTTTTTACTGTAGATTTGATATGAAAATCTTCATTCAGACCAGATAATTTTTTAGTATACAAATATTTTTAATTTTCAGGAAACGGAAAAGCATAAAGATTGGGGTAAGTATTGTTTAAATAAAAAATGTGTTAATATGTATTTTCAATTAACTAGTATATGTAGTCCACATATACTATGAAATACTTTTTAATTATGAATCAGTGTAGGTCAAGCCATTTACTTCCTGGCACGATTCTTTGCTATCATCAGTAGATTTTTGTTTAAGGAAATTGTCTTTATTGATTCGATGAAATGTTCTTTTAATTCTGAATGTTTACTTTTAAAAATGAACAAAACGTCATTTTTCTAAGTTAGCGAATTGAATTAAGATACAGTATTTGATTGTCTTAGATTGTTTTGGCTCTCACCAGATATTCTATAAATGCTCTTGATCTACCACATAGTAAATCTGGAACCACAGTCTTTCACGCTAAATAGTCCATATAATATATTCTACTTGGTAATATGCATCAAATCACTTTCAGTTTGAATTTGGTAAAAAAACAACATTAATTGCGTTTATTATAAGGCCACACCATAACTTATTTTTCCAAATGGACTTTGAGACTTTCCAGCAGTATTGGGAGTGGGGGGGGGGGGTTATATTGACCAAAAGGACTAATATTTATAAAAGGAAATATGTATTTCAAGATTTTGTTCTATTTTAAGCAAGATTTAGGAGATTTGCTTAATTTTATCATGGAAATGGTGAGTGGAATGTTGGAATAGTAACAAAATTGGTTTCTTAAATACTGGGATTATTACGGAAAATGGGTTGTCTTAAGTGTGCATTCAATCTTTAAAAATGTGTCTCTGCGACTCAGAGAAGAGAAATTTTATATAAATGTTACAAAAAGTCCTCCATAATTCACAGGTAGTTTTCAAGAATATTCATGGTTCGTGTGGGGAAAGATTTTGATTTTAATGATTATTTTGATTATTTATGCAACAAAATGGCAGTAGTATTAAAAATAATAGTTGGTTAAAACTAGTACTCTCATAATATGCAAACAAGTTGTCGATAATTTTCCGAAAAATATTTCAAAACTTTAAAAAACGTTTTTAACAGGAGTTAAAGTTTTATCTTTTAGCAAGATGGCAGAATGGCTGTTACAACGTGATGAAACGTAAGTTAACTGTAATAGATACAAATAATACTAGTTTCATAAGATATTAAGTAAAATAGGGATATTTTCGTTGGTCTTAATTGTTTCATTACCTTAACTGAGATTTATTAACAAACACGTTGAAAAATTTCCAAAATTAGGTGAAATGCCTGCACAGAGATGTACGCTACTAATCTGTTTACACACTTTGGTATTGTTGTAAGTTCTAAATAATGCCGTGTGTTATTATCAACTATAATCAAACCTACTTTTATACATTAACAAAATAGCACTGAGCCATTGTTGCATCCTCTGATAAGTTAAAGTTGTGGAGGAACAATTAATTGTGCTGCCAGTATTTTCTTATGAACTTGCATTCATTTATCTTCTTTAATAATATAGTTCCTTTCCATGAATATTAATGGGCCCTGGGAGTTTCCTTATTAATGACTGCAGCCTTGAGGGAAGCACGTGTATGCCAATCTTGCAGGTTGGGTGTGACTGGAATGTCTTGACCAGTCTGCAACTCGCTATGAATTATTAGGGTTTGCGAATTAATTTCTATAACAATCAATTATATTTTCAACGTGTTCTCTAAAAAAATATTGTAGTAGTTAGACGTCATGAGGTTTATATACTTCATAATGAAACTGTATTCATTGCGAGGTTCACAGGACAAAGAGAGCAGGTTTGTGATATGTAATTATACAATTTATCAGGTCATAGGGGATGAACATTTTAACAATTTAAAACAATCCTCACTACAATTGTTCCATCATAAATGTTATTAATAATGATGGCTAAGTTGAATCATTACCCGCAGTTCATTACCAATATTCTTTCATTATCGTGAGGGTAAGTTCTGTTGGGAAGGTCGTGGAAGGACCAGTTTACACCTACTTTCGAGTAATTCCACGTCAAATAGTGAAATAGTTATTTCAATTATTTATTGGTGCGCCACGAGTTAGTGATGTCTTATGGCAAACACATAACCTGCGTCGTGAGACGTTGTTAAAAGAAACATGTTACACCTTACCTTTTAGGTTTAAGTCATCCAGTTTTTAATCAGTTTATATATAAAAACCAAACAACAAAACTATACATATTTTCCTAGAAAATATTTTATAAACTAAATAGAATAAAAGCTGTCGCAATAGTAAAATATATATTCCGGGAAATAGAAAGCATTTTTTAACTTCTCACAAAGCTACAGGTTCTAAGTAAATTATCAACTTCATCTGAGCAAAGCCCTTTGAGTCTTGTAAAAGCCAACGTAGCTACAGATAATTTGTATATCGTTTGTTTTAAATATTTTCCTTATTCGTCACAGAGTTATTTTAGTTTATCTTCTAACCCTTCTAACTTTTTTCATACGACATAGCTATGCATAGTTGGTTCGTCAGAAACTTGTGAGAGATGATGAATAAACTAGGAATGTTAAAACTTAAATTATACCATTATTACATAAAATTATAATTTATATTAGTTATTGTTGTTAATGATAAATATATAACAATATTTATATCAATATAAAAATATCAACAATATCAATATGACTTTGATATTGATCTTTCAGTCATGTTGTATTAAAATTAAATTAGTTTATGGAAAACATGTATTAATAATATTCGCAATTATTAGTTCATACATTTCTTAGTTTAAAACGTAACATATTTTATTAAGATCTAATAGATTTATTCATTTCTATGAATCAGATTTATGGAATTAATATTATCATAGCTATTACCATAATAGGAAATAAGAGGTCCTTCCTTCTAACGTTGGTTTATTATTCACAAACTATATCTTCAAAGTGCCACTGTTGTAATGTTTTAGGGCGAAAAAAGATTTTATCAGCAGAGAAAAAACATAAAATTTTATGTTTTCAAAATAACAGCTTTCATATGTTAATGAAATATAAACTTTAATAATAACTACTCATATTACACACAAAAACCATGTAGCCTATATTTGGATTTGATTACCCGTACATTAATATCATTGTATATATTATGTATTTCAATTTATATAAATATTCTGTCGTGTATTTTGCAAAAGCTATTTGATTTTGCTAAAACATTTCTTATTTTAAAAGACCTCACATTTGTTATTTATAAACTTATTAATTAATGGTACTAAATAAATAAAATAATACTTTTATCATGCAGCTTTGCCAATGTAATGTTGCACTCACTATATTCGTCCTTCAATGTACAAATTGTAACATTCGTCAGAGGACTTCTCGTAACTCGTACAAAGTAGGTCTAGTTATCAGAACTGGGATCGTAGACGTTTAATACCGATTATACGTACAAAATAACTAAGAACGCCATGGTTTCTGGTACTTATTTTTGTTTAAATATGTATAGACTAACTGTACCCGCCCGTTTCGCAGGTCCTAATCACAGAACAAACATTAATTTTGATTATATAATCGAAATGTGCAGCAAGCTATCAGTTTACAAACTTATATCCAATTTAGAACACATGATGTGATTTATAATGTACTACTGCAATCAATTATTTTTAATTAAAAAAATGGCCTACCATTTTTTTTTTTTTATTTAACAGCTGTTAGTTAAATATATCTATGAATTAATATAGCTCCATAATAATACCATTGGAATTTTTGAGGAATCCTGAGGTCGATGAGGAAAATCCTTTCTTAGTGAGTCAAGGTAAACCTATATACAAAATGTCACATCAATTTGACATATAGTTTTGGAGAAATCGTGATGAGTGGTAAATGAGTGGTAATTATACAAATTACTTTTATATAATTATTAACAGTAAAACAATGTAAGCCTACTTTGAGAGCGGGAAAAATAGGGCAATTATGGCTGTATGCAAATTAATATTGTAATCTTGCTATTTCAATCAGACTTTTCTTGTAGTCGACAAACTTTGATTGTTTAAAAGAATCTGAAAGTCTACTTTTATAGGTGGTAGAGTATGGAAACTGACTCTAAACCGATGATATGTCGTGGTTCTCGCTACTTTTAGCTAGGCTATACGTGTGTTAAAATTACATTTAAAATTGTCCGATTGAAATCAGTTTGTTTTATTAGATAAAAAGTTTCAAATTCTAGACAAATCTCTAAGTCTACTTTTAGAGGGCACAAATTACTGTAGTTGACTCTGAATCAGTGAAATATCGGGGTTTTCACCATATTTACCCATGTTCTTTTACCTGGCTATACATGTGTTCAGATTAAGTTGTAAATTTTCCGATTGAAATAAGTTAGTTCACTTATATAAAAAGTTTAAAGTTTAGACAAATCTTTAAGTCTAATTTTAGAGAGCACAAAGTACTATATTTGACACTGAATAAACAAATATTGTGTTTCTCCCAATGTTTAGCTATGTCCTATGATCTGGCTATGCATGCTTTAAAGCTAAATCGTTTATTTTCTGATTGAAAACAGTTTGTTCTCCTATATAACAAAGTTTCATTGTCTAGAAAAATCTGTAAGTCTACTTTTAGAGTGCGTAAAGTACGGAAATTGACTCTGAATCAGTAAAAATCGTGTTTCTATCCATGTTATATGACCTGGCTATACATGTGTTCAGATTAAATAGTAGGCCTATATTTTCCCAATGATTACAGTATGTTCTCCTAGATAACAAAGTTCACAGTCTAGAAAAATTTGTAAGTCTACTCTTAGAGGCCGTAAATTAACCAATCTGATTTACACGCACAAATTGAAAATCTAACTCTGCTTAAGAATAAAGGAGGGGAGATAGAGCAAAAAGTCACAGTGCCAAAATTTTAGATTGTCTCAAATCATATACAGAAAATTGTGTTAGTTTTGCGGTAGAACCGTTTATTTAGTCGCTACAGTCCAATTAGAGAAACTCTGTTATTAGCATTTAAAATTGTTGGCACTGAAAAGGCTACCATCTTCTATTTACTAAGAATGATTCAAAATCACTTCTTATTACACATCTACAACATAAGACCTTTGACTCTACAACATTTCAGTCTTGTAGGCTTAGTACGTTTTTAGTTACAGCGATGGGTGAATGAATCGATGGTATTTACCTTTTATAGGTATAGATAAAATAAAAACCTAATACTGTTCTTAGTTATTTTTGTACGTATAATTGGTGTTAAACATTTAAACATCTGCAATCCCAGATCTGATAACTAGACCTACTGTGTACGAGTTATGAGAAGTTCTATGACGAATGTTACAATTTGTATATTGAAGGACGAATATAGTGAGTGTAACATACTTCGGCATTGCTGCACGATATTTGTCTTTTTATTAATTTATGTATGTTAACGGGACAACTTTGGTTATGTTGTATAAATAACTAGAAATAAAATTTAAGCATTGAATATGAAAGCATGTTAAATTTATAATGTTAAACATGTTAAAATTGAAGCATTGAATACTATAAAAATGTATTTAGTTCAAATATTTAAACCTATTTTGAATAAATAATCATCCAAATTTGACGGTTTTGGTTCAAGATAAAACAATAACTTGCACATTTACTTTATTGTAGTGCCCTAAAAAACTATGAAAAATGTAATTGTATGATATTATAAAATTTACTGAAAAAATAAGTAAATATATTTTGTCAATGTGGCTTTATTAAATGCTTATTTATAAATTGTAATTTATTGAAAATACCATAGTGAAATTCTAGGTCAATTAGTACTCCATTTGCCACAGTATATTAGATCTTCTCGCTCCTTAGTTAAGGTGAAACCCATTATTGATTGTGCACCTATGACACAAAGGACTTTGATTGCAGTTTAATGAAGTAACACCAAACACCAGTGTTCATAGACAGGACTATCGTTACAATAATTGGCTTTAGCAATAAATACGCATATAATGACATTTTTGGATTTGGTACTATACGTAGGCCATTAAAAAATGTTCTACCAAAAATGTTCAAAAATAAGTGTAGTCATTTCATTTAAACATTTTAATACAATGTACCTTAATTGGCTGTGCAAAATAACACATCACTCCAATTCACTCCTTATTAAAAAAAAAATTCTTCTGTTATTAATGGTACTTTATTAGTTGTTGTAATGAATCTGTTATGTGGTTAAATTCATCTACCCTATCGTTTTTCTTTTTGATCAAACTCGTTACAAATTGTTAGAGTACAAATAGCTTAGATAATTGAAGTCAGATTCCTACGGTCCTTGGAAAGTGTTTAAAAATTAATGTTAAATAACAATTACAATTCAATACATTCCGTATCAAGTAACACTGTAATGTTCCGACACAACAAAGACGTAGGGCCTTCCTTTCTAAAGTGAACCACTTACTCTAGGACGGGTGGGACTTGAAGAACTGAAACAAGGATTTACGATGTGGCTTGTCAGGGGGATTGAGTTGACACATGATTTAGTGAACCTAGATTGTTCTAAATATACAAATTATTTAGTTGACGAAGAAGGTGGACATTCAATTTAAATTTATTATGTTTAAATAACACCTTTTTAGTGCGCATACCAATAAAGTGTTACATTAAACATAATGGTTGAAGGAAAACATTCATACAAATAGTTTGTCATAAAATTAGGTTCTACTAACACTTAAGCGATATATAATTATTGATCCTAAGTAAATAATAAATCAAAATAATAGCAAACCATAAGTACCAGTCAATCTTCTAGAAGAAACAAAGGTCTTAGGTTGAAGTCTTGCCACACATTAAGGAATTACAATTAAACGTGCCTGTCTATTGCATTGATCAAGTGTACTAGGGATTCTCCAAAAGGGCGTAAATGGCTGCTTAAAACTTTTTTTTATCCCTAGATGGTATTTTTAGATATAATATTTGTTTATTTCCTTTTTTAATAGATTTTCGGTTTCATTACGCGGACGAATTGTTTTACGTTTTGTCAGTCTTAAATAATAATTCAGCACAATTTAAAAGCTTTTACGACTTCGGGTTACGATCCATGGCACAACACTAAAATCGATGAAAGAAGCCTAGATCTACCTAATCAGTGTCAAAATCGATTCTCACCAGTGAATTAATTTTTTATTTGGCTTACTTTTAACCAGAAACACTATTATAAGTTTACAGGTAGACTAAATAGTCCCTAAACATCTTAAAAATAGTGTTTTGTAATGCGTCTACACTGTATTTTTAATTTAATTTTTTAGTTCAATATAATTTATTGCACTGTTGGTTGGTGAACAATTCGTGGTAATATCGTAGTCTTATGTATCATATATTTAAATAATTTTCAATGATTCAAACCAAGGAAATGTATTAGACAATCTTCTTTTGCAGTATAATTTTTAAAATATTTACACTGTTATTAAAAATAAAAAAGTTATTGTTATACTTAAAAGGATTTAACAAAACTCTTTCGTTGTTTTTTTCTATAGTTAATGTGAATATCATTCACTTACTACATTTACTTACACAAACCAAAATGTATTTAGGTATATAAATTGTCAACTTATGTATATACATATATATGTTGTAATCTTCCCCTTTTAATATACTTAGTTCTTATTGGTAATGTTTGGTGTACTTAAGTAGTGTAGTAAAATAATGACCTTTAATATTCCTTTATTATCCGTGAAGGTATCATCAGGTTTAAATTCAGTGTTATCAGTAAATTACATTAGACGGTTCAATGGAATGAAAGCATAGAAACCATTGTTGCGATGATGAGCTCATTATAACCATTGTTATACAACGTTACAGGACGAAATACTGTTGATGATGTTCTAGTTACATATAATGTATCTTTATCTTATCTTTACACAGTATACTGTTAACATACATTTTCAGTATGTTTGAAAGACGATTAAGGATAACTAAATCTGAGACTGATTCACTGATTCCCAAATAAAATATTTGTAACATAAATTCCGTAATCATTTAAACAGCTAGAACGCCAAGTGCCTGCTAATTTAATTAAAAGACGCTACCTATATCAATTAACAGTTAAGAAATCAGTAAATTGAATATAACAGAACAGAATATATATATATATATATATATATATATATATATATATATATATATATATATATATATATATATATATATATATATATATACGTAATCAAATATTTGTACACAAAGGTGAAGTTAAGGCCTAATAGTCCTTTCTTACATCAACTTTAACATTTACATACGATATTTAAGTGTAATTAAATATACAGTGTAAATCTTATATTATGGTATATATTTTAATTGGAATACACTCGAACCCTACTTGAACGCACTCAATCCCACAAACATACCCTGTGTCCCATATCCGGCCTTCAAGCCTGAGACTCCGGCTGGACTTGCTTCATTTAAGTACGGACTTACCGTAATAATACTGTCTTTGAAGTCAGAACATAGAAATGTCTAGCTTTGACTATTTATTTAGTATGTATTGCGTTACAGTTATTTAGTAGGGTTTATAGAGGTACTGACTTAGTAACCACCCGCCCACACTTTTACAGTGGTATTGACACACCCACTTTCCCACAAACGTAAAGAGGTATTTAACCACTCACCATACTAGACAATTACAGTGATATATACCCACAATCTTTCAGAGACGTACAATGGTGTTGACCAACTTAACCTAAGATAGGTATTGTATTGACCCTCCAACTCTCCAAAACAAGTTTTTTTTTTATTCACCCGTCCCACCTCCAAAAACGTACTGTGGTATTGTAATCTCTACAGATTTCGATATCTCGATTTATTAAAATTATTAGTCTGGCTACGATTTATTTGATAGCATAGATATTTTCACTGAAAACTACCATTATAAAATGTAAAATAGATATGATAATAATTTATATTTAATGAAATAAGTTGGTTTAAAAATTAAATACAAGGTAAACGGATTCATATTTTATGTTTTAGTGGAAATAAAATGATAAGAGATAATTTACTTTAAAACAGTGTACTACAAATGAATACATCGTTTATTTGAAGTACACTTTGTATACAACATTCATTTTGCATTACGAGGATATGATTTAAGGCAAGTTTGACAAACATGAATATTAACTAAAGGTAGAAAAATAAATGATTACTGATTTACTACTGGTATGTCGTATTCAATAGTATTTATCGTGCGCATTATCAATGATATAAGAGAAATAAAGTAATTTATATAGTTACAAAAAAAAATGTGATGCATTGCATAAAACCTAGGAATAGTTAAATGTATTTCAGATTAATAAAAACAGACCAATCAAATCTGGTTGCCCCTCAAACAGCTTATTAAGTTGTATTTATGTTTTACACTAATATGAGAGACTATTTACCGTTCGATTGAGGGTTGGTTGCCAAATTACCTGATGCTTATCACTAATTACATTATGACGTTTATTTTGTATTTTCTATCATACAATAGATTTTGGTAGATGGAAATAATATGATTTATCACATAAAGTGAAAAAAATCTGCAATACATTTATTATGTGACATGTATTTTACAATAAAATGTATTAGGTTATTTGAAAACAAATATTTTTTGAGTAACACTAAATCACAGAAATACAAGACTTTTCCTCCCAAAAAAACCATAAACTTGTCCTTTATAATATATAAATATAATATATAAAAATGAAAAATAATATAATGTATCATATATTCTTTTTATTTTATTACTGCAATCGTAAATTGAATCAATTACTAGCATGACTTCATATTTCCATACTTCAGATTTACGAAATAACGTTTTTACTAAAATTCTTTAAAGTTTTTAGTAATGAAGAAATGAAAATTAGAAGATTAAAATAGAAACAACACTTCTCATCTGGCCTAGATTTGTTTCGTAATAAAATAACAAGACTCTTCAGCTTGAGAACTGAAGCGCTCTTGTGTAAACTTTAACTCTGAAACTTTTGCATTTTAATGGTTACTTTACAAGGGTAACAAATCAGGAAACAGTGACTACAATGGATTTAAACTATAATAGATTAATTTGGACAACAGATAGTGATTTTATTTACTAAAGTAAACGTATCAAATAGTTATTAATATATATTAGGTGCAATATTCAAATATTCAATTAAAATACTTATATTACTTGCGAAAAAATAAAATTTATATGTATAGTTTATATTTGTCTCTCTAGCTCAAGGCTAAGTGAGAGAAAAACTGTAATATATTCTTTACAATTATTAATGTTATAAGTATATGTGAAACATATACTTATTGATTAATCGAACTAAATACAATTTCCTCGTATCTAAATCTCGTCAAAACAAATAACAACAATGTAAAACGTCCCATTGCATTACAACCATATTTTAAATCAATTATAATTAATTTCTCTGGAGAAATATTTGACAACTTGTATTATACAAATTTATAATTTATTTTACTATCGAGTAGTTCACCTGCATAAATTATAATATACAGCTTAATAGCAATATAGCAGATAATATATGTACATATTTTCAAAACAATATGCAACTTTCCAATTATAGTTTTGAATATTATTTCAAAATATAGTAATATATATTATACGCTGTGATCAATTAAAAACTTTGTATTATAAATAAATGCTATCAAAACTCCGTACTAAATAAAGTGTGTGAAAAAGTACTTTTATAATAATGTTGGCTCAAGCAATAACAAACCAAGCCCTCCATAACGTGTAACTTGTTTTATAAAAAACGTTATTAACTTTATCTGAATAAAATCTAAACAATTTTATTTTTCGTATCTTTTAAATATTGGAACTGATCTTAAGTAAAACGTGAACTGGAATTGTAGCAATAAATTGTTTTTGTCTAGTAAGTATTAAGTCCGATGTAATTATCCATATACAAGTAACAACACACTTTACTACATCTTATACGAGAATACTAGTTGTTATACTCGAAACAATTTAACAATTTAAAGTACAAGAAAAGGTTTCTCTCAAAGAAATTTTATTTGAACCGTTAACTTATGCAACACTTTGACAGATGAGAGCGCGGCTGTTTTCTCGCAGAGTTATTGTCGGATATAATTCACTGTCTGATTATGCTTCAGAAAGATTCATTATAATCTAGGAATTCGAAGGGATTAGGTTAAACTTCGTTATAGCAAAGAAAAGGTCTAAATAAATAAAATTTTCCGCTTGTACAAAACTTGAGTTGGAATATACATTATGTAGAGCCGTAAGTTATGTTTGCTGTTTGAAGTTGAAAAGGTAGAAATATGCTGATTATATTATGCTTATTTAAATGTAATTCTAGTTTTTCGTATATGAATTCCTAATTAATCCATTCTTATTGCTTAATTTTTATTTCTCTTTATTTTTATTTTTAGAATATAATTAAAAGAAGTACATATTAGTTTTATTAGTAAACTAAATATTTCATAGCTCTGTTAAGTTAAAATTTGAAAATTTAATATTATTCAATTTTCCAGTGGCATTGATCGGAAGGTTCCAGCTTATAGAAAGATATCAGCATTAAGATTTATCATGCGTGGCTGTCACTTTTAAGATGTTGGATGTTGGAGAGAGAGAGAAAGAGAGAGAGAGAGAGAGAGAGAGAGAGAGAGAGAGAGAGAGAGAGAGAGAGAGAGAGAGAGAGAGAGAGAGAGAGAGAGAGAGAGAGAGAGAGAGAGAGAGAGAGAGAGAGAGAGAGAGAGAGAGAGAGAGAGAGAGAGAGAGAGAGAGAGTGATTTGCCCACCTTTCCCACCACGACCCCCGGCTCAAGTTTTTGACTTATTTACCAGGCCACTTTCCTGATCTTCTTTGCTTCCTTTTTCTGGCCTTCGGCCTTATTCCTCTTCTGCCCACATTCTGTACCCTAGCACGTGAGTTGTTGTTTCCAGTTCTCCGCATTCACAAGTATCCTCTTCTACCAGATTTAATCTCTTCAGGTTGGATTTGAAGTTTCCATGTCCTATCATTAACTGCGACAAGTAGTGGTCCATTTCCCAGTCCTCCTCGAGTCTCTTCCTCACATTTGGCATACAGTTGAAGGTCTCTCTCTTCGTTTCTCACTCGCTGTCCATCTTCGTTGCCATTCGTTCAATGTCTCTTCCATTCTGGCTGTTTTTCTTTCTTCCTTGTCCCTTCCAAATCCTTGTCCTCTCTGATCATCCTTCTTTCTTCGACGGGCAAGTCGATTGGTATTGCTCCAGCCAGTACCCTAACGTGACTTAATACATGAATTACTACTGGGTTTCTTGTTGAGGTATGACAGTTGACAAACGGTAAATATCTCTTGTAAAACATTATATTGTTCTTATCAATTTGAATAAAAGAAACAATATAACTGTAATTATTGAAACTGTTGCGTTATATACATGACTTGTAGCAATAAATGCCATCTTTCAAAGACTTTAGTTTGTGTGGCAAGCTGACAGGTGAAGTCGTGGCTGGATCCACGCAGAGATATTGCCAGCGATAATTCACGTCAGAGTGTGTCTCAGAAAATAGGAATGAAGACCAACTTAGGATTTGCTTAGTGGCTAGCTTGGTGTGTGTATGTATATATATATATATATATATATATATATATATATATATATATATGTTTATATATATATATATATATATATATATATATATATATATATATATATATATATATATATATATATATATATATATATAAACATATATATATATATATATCTTATATATATATATATATAAAGGTTTTTGGTAAGTCTTTCTTTGAATAAATAATAAATTTAAGTGTTTATTTTTGTTTAACTCTTGTTATTTTTTCAGTTAAACTGTCTTCGCAAAATTATTCGCAAGCAGGGTAATATAAGAACTAAAGTTTTATAAAAAATTCTAAAGCTACAAGAATTAATTAGAATTATTACAATGTAAAAATATAAATTACTTTTAAATTTTAAATATCTAATCAATTTATCTTATATTGAATATGTTTGCTTCAGAAACTTTAATTATAGGTAATTAGTGAGTTCAAGTACAAGAATAAAATGTACAATATGAGTGGTTGAGCACACTTTCTTGTTTTATTATAGTGTTATTTGATATGGTACTTTCATTTTAAATGTTTGAAAAGAACAAAACTCCTATGGTTTGATATTGGCTGATTTTATAATGGTCAGAAATTATTAAAAAAAAGAACATGCACATAAGCACTAACATTTAAGTAATTTTTATAAAATGACAAACTTCACTTTTAATCAGTTATACCTAGTACTTTAATAGGTTTAAAAATATTGCGATGATTATACGCATATAAGTTATTTTCTGTAATTAACGTTAAGTAATATTACAATTATTTATTATAAACATATACCTTAAAAGCTGAGAAGCAGTTTTCAACTCATTCATTTTGGACGAAACACCAGTTTGGAGGGTGATTGAAAATAAATAAGACAAAATAAGACAATGTATACTTTTGATAAACCAGTTGCCCTAATTGTCATTCTCAGACGATATGTGTGTTAACATGGCTACTATTCTTAAAAAAAATATATATATATATAAAAACAAAACAACAAATTCCCGGTCCGTAGAAAACACTAACGTTCTATACTTCTTCCATTACATCCACACCAATGACAACTATTCGACATTATTTTGGCACTAAGACGCCCAATAATGTAAGCAATGTTCAAATTACATTGAGCAGTATCTACTTTATAA
Organism: Stictocephala bisonia; assembly: GCA_035578905.1. Lineage (NCBI taxonomy): Eukaryota > Metazoa > Arthropoda > Insecta > Hemiptera > Membracidae > Stictocephala > Stictocephala bisonia. The sequence continues at coordinate 189,421 of JAQJVL010001112.1, forward strand.
TGTTTTGCCATTAGTGATAATCTTCAACGATTTTAAACTACTGTACATAAAATAAAAACAAATTCCAAGGGTCCATGTTCCTAATGTACTGAGAAATAATATAAATAGCTACAAGATTTCAAACAGTTTATCATCGTTAGTTGTACGCATGAAATATGATGCATTAATATTATAATTAATACTAACTAAAACACTTAATCAATTAATTAACAGTTAATTAAAACAATGTACTTTCTGTTTAGTTGTAATTTACCTATAGATACATCAAATCTGGATAAAAAAGCTCGTTTCCTTTTAATGAAAGGGTGGTAAAGATACCGAGTGGTTGTCTCACGTAGATGATGTTGTACAGTAATATGTGAAAAGGACGCTGCTCACAGACCGGAAGTGATTGAATAACGGAACCGGAAACATTATCACCTCAAGTGTTGGTGGTAACCCATTTCCCACCCTTTACTTCATCTGATGAGGAAATAGACCTGATATCAATGCTAATAAACGATGACAATTATAGCATTACTCTTTGCTTTAAATGTTGGTCAACACCTTTTCCATACGTTTCACTTTTTTTAGTAAGTGCACATTTTTGGATAAATATCCTGATATTATAATAGCACATTAAAATATCGTCCGAGAAGTACTGGAAAGGCCTAAAAAGGTATACTGTCTACAAGACTCACATAAAAAAGATATGCAATTTCTGTATTCTTATAAACCTGTTTATCTAGAGACACAATTACTTCTGCTTATTATAAATTCAAGTATATATTATTCAAATCAATATCAGCCAAAACTAGTTAAAAATAAATAAACAAAAATAGAAAAACAAAAAGTTACTTCATGTTTTAATGTTACGAATTCAGTTTAGCCAAAACTATCTACTGAACTCAATGCAATATCAGTCCAGTATCACATTATGATTAAGAACAATTAAATATTATTGTATTGCAATTTAAAAAGCTTGATGATTCCTTAAACATATGTGACATTTCAAAATAAGTCATTGTTTCAATAATGCTGAAAAAGTTTAAAATTTGATTTTTTTCATATTTATAGAATCACGTATAAAGTTTCAGTTTATATATAACCGTGATACTACTTAATTGAGGCTTTAAGATTTTTTGTTAGTTTTGAATAATTGTATAATGATAAAAACAACTCCAGTTTTCTATAAACATAACTCAATTTATTTTATTCCTTGTTTGTTCGTATATTAATGTTTTTTAATCAATAATGCTCCAACAAATGTATGCCCTGTAGGTAAAAAGTATAACAAACTGAGAGTTCAGTGATGCTCGTTTAACTAGCACCACTGACTTTATTTGTTTAATATTTTAGTTTTATTGGTGCTAAAATATTATTGCTAATAGTATGTATATATAAATAGAATATGAAAAAGTACATATATGGTGATAATAAACAATAGGAAGCTTCAAAAAATATTTTTCATTAATTTTGGATCACGTATGTTTAAATAGATGCTTTATTTAATTATGATAACTATTGGCCGATTGGCCTAAGGTGTGAAGCACACCTGAGGTGAGGTAGTTTCCAATCCTGCCCTCGACTGAAAGTTATCAAAAATTTTCCCCGTTAATCTGCCTGAAATAGTTTCTCTTACAGATCATTACTCTATAGGGAAAGGAGAGAATGTGGTTAAAAGTCAATTGTAATCTCATGTCAAATTAACAAAGTTACTATACAATGTTAAGAGTCAATTTTTATTTTTTACGAGCTTATATATTTTTGAATTAAGTGAGCTGTTTTGTAACGATATGTGTGTGCATATTTGTATGTTACACAAGTTAATTTCATTGAATCACCCGCCCATTTATACATGTACAGTGGTTTTATCCACCTGCTTACCCATACATGTACTTTGTTACTGACCCACCCACCCACTACACGTGCAGTAATTTTTGTAATCTACATAATCAATTAAGGCAGTTTTGATTCATAAATAACATTCAGAATAAGAACTTAAAATGTATTAATTTCATTATATTTCCTTAAATGATGTAACTGACGTATATCACCTACTTTTACAATTCTTTACAATAGTATTCACAAGATCCAGGGGAAATGTGAATTTTGTTCCAGAGAGCTCCAGATATACCTTACTAATAGTATTAATTAGACTCTAAATAATATATATATATATATATATATATATATATGTTTCAAAGTAACTTGGTGTTGACGTAATAATGAATTCCCAGAATACAATAAACATTGACACCAATTAATTTTTTTTCTTGAGCAGACTCAAAGATTCAAAGGTAGAAATAAAAGACTGCCTACAGTGTGAAGATGTCTTCTAATTAAGCCTCTTACAGCTTTCTACTAAATTAATTAACATTTCCTTTGTCTTGGCTCTAAATTCCCTTCTTTATAACTGCTTCTTCCCTTTATTAATGTTGAAAGCCTATTAAAGACAATACAAACATGTTCATTAAATACATCTTCCACTGTTGATTATCTGTTACCTTTATTGATACTTTTGGACATTAATGTGATTTTATTTTATATTTGTATTATTTATTAAATATCTTACGTAACATGTTCTGAAATAATTCTTATAAGGTTAACCATCATATTAAAGTCAGTTAATTACGTTAGATTCTGTATTTAAATACTATGTCTGTAATTATTTATCATACTGCTATGTAATCATACTCAATGGAAATGTATTTAGACCATAAATTGTGTGGGAGGGTAACACGTAAATTACCTGAGATAAGTACTTCTGTGGTACAATGAGACACACGCCACAGAACCCACCTCAGACCCCACCTACAAGGTCGTTTGGTCATACACAATGGAAATGTATTTAGACCATAAATTGTGTAGGAGGGTAACACGTAAATTACCTGAGATAAGTACTGCTGTGGTACAATGAAACACGCGCCACAGAACCCATCTCAGACCCCACCCACAAGGTCGTTTGGTCTTACACAATGTCTCCAACGAGCTTCGTCGTCATTACAGCAGTAACAACATCTTTGGTCATTACAGCAGTAATATGATCACACAATACCCACACCTCTGTCCTTGTTTTACGAGAATCCATATTCATATTTTATGTAACAGTGGAGAATTCAAGATAACTTGTAGCCAAAGATTTGTACAGCGTTAAACAAGCAGGATTTTCATCAACATACCTGGTAAAACAATTATTTTTTTTTTATAAAGTAATTTGTATTTCTCTTTATAACCATCCAAGAAATGTATTTTTCGCCATAACTGTCAGTAATAAAAGTTAAAGAAATTTGTTTCCTTGAATAATATCGACATGCCCCATTCATTCATAAATTTATTAAAATATTTAACTAAAGTTCTAATAAAAGAATGCTTTAAAACACTTAAATAATTTTGTATTGTTATTCTTTATCTTTTTTAATTTTACCTTTTATATATGATAAAAACCCGTTTCAACACAAAATATGAAAATATTTCATCAGCTTGTAATTATCCAAACATGTGGTCAGGGTTATATAACCTTATCACCCATCTTTTGTGAATCCTGGGTTTTATTTTATTTGACAATAATTGCATCGCGAATAAAGCTTTACACACTTCTATCGATATTAAAGTACTAATAGCTCTTTCTAGTAAGATACTGATATTAACTGGCCGTTTATAAATACTAATCTTTAAAACTACTATTTCTTGCGTCAACTAATAGTCTCACCGTTTGAGAAAAGAGTGCATGAAAATGTGACAAGATTTGAAGTTCCATTATAAGGTCTCTAAGGTAATTAACGAATACGAAATATAATTTGCCCTTTAAGCAGCATAAACTAATTATTAAATAACAGGTTCTTAAAATAATGTGAATTTAATGAAAACTGATCAAATGTATAAATAAGACATTTCATTACAAATACATTGAGATTAAGATCTATTGGCCGAGTGCTCTAAAGATCTATTGGCCGAGTGCTCTAAAGATCTATTGGCCGAGTGTTCTAAAGATCTATTGGCCGAGTGCTCTAAAGATCTATTGGCCGAGTGCTCTAAAGATCTATTGGCCGAGTGCTCTAAAGATCTATTGGCCGAGTGCTCTAAAGATCTATTGGCCGAGTGCTCTAAAGATCTATTGGCCGAGTGCTCTAAAGATCTATTGGCCGAGTGCTCTAAAGATCTATTGGCCGAGTGCTCTAAAGATCTATTGGCCGAGTGCTCTAAAGATCTATTGGCCGAGTGCTCTAAAGATCTATTGGCCGAGTGCTCTAAAGATCTATTGGCCGAGTGCTCTAAAGATCTATTGGCCGAGTGCTCTAAAGATCTATTGGCCGAGTGCTCTAAAGATCTATTGGCCGAGTGCTCTAAAGATCTATTGGCCGAGTGCTCTAAAGATCTATTGGCCGAGTGCTCTAAAGATCTATTGGCCGAGTGCTCTAAAGATCTATTGGCCGAGTGCTCTAAAGATCTATTGGCCGAGTGCTCTAAAGATCTATTGGCCGAGTGCTCTAAAGATCTATTGGCCGAGTGCTCTAAAGATCTATTGGCCGAGTGCTCTAAAGATCTATTGGCCGAGTGCTCTAAAGATCTATTGGCCGAGTGCTCTAAAGATCTATTGGCCGAGTGCTCTAAAGCGTCAGTCCTTTGAGTCTGAGTAGCACATATTTGAATACTGGCATTGAATTGAAGGTTTTCAAGTAATTGTCACCTCGTAATATAATTTTCCTTCCTTAAAATGTTTAAATAAACACATATAAACAGTCTATGAGGAATGGGCAATATCTTGTGAAAAGGAAATCAGCCTCTTCTTAACAAATAATAGTTTTAAGTCTTCTATTATCGGTTTAAAATTTAAGTTTCGTTCCACTTTAAGCTATCCTATCTTTAAAGTTTTATGTTATTCTTAGTATAGTATGATTACCTGTTCCTATCAGCTAAGGTCCTCTCCTTAAGGTTCCCTTTTGTTGAAAATGATTATAAGTTATATTATTCAAATTTACTTTATGGTCTCAAATATTTATGTTGGATAGCCTCCTAACTCTTGTTAAGAAATGATGGTGAACTGACGTTATTATATGGATAAAAGAAAATGTTGTCCAAACTCTATGGGAATAATAAGTGAAACACTTCCCTCTTTATATATCAATAATAGTATTTTATTATACGATTGCACAGAGTATTGTATGCTGCATCAGTTACGGTCATACAATTGCTGTATAGACCTGAACGCTATGTATCTTCCCATCTGTGGGTAAAATTAAATTGCAAGGACCCTCCAGGAAGTTAATTACCGTTTCTTGTCAGGTTGAGGGAGGGGTCATTATAAATTGTCTTATTTGTTCCTGGCTCATTACAATGCCTTTGGTATTGTCAATAAAAGGTACCACACCTTTCTCTCTAATATATATATATATATATATATATATATATATATATATATATATATATATATATAGATTAGATTAGATTAGATTGAAAGGGGATGTACAGTTGGTCAAGCCAACCCTTGCAACGAAGCCTGAGGCTTTTTGTGCCAATCCCGGTGCCTAATCGTCGTAAAGCTGGCAATCCTTGACCAGGTCAAGGAGCTTCCTCACTAGATTAGTAATTTCCGACTGTCCCAGAGGTGAGCCTTCAAAAAGTACTCTTCTCCTGGCACCAAGAGCCTCACACTCCAGGACAATGTGTTCTGCCGACTCTTCGTCCTCCCCACAGAGGCGACAGATGGGATCCTCCGTAAAGAGTCCCACTGTTCTTAGATGCCTCCGGAATTTGCCGTGACCGGTGATGAGTCCCACCACCAGCTTGACGTGCAATTTACTCAACCTAAGAAGTGACTTTGTAAACTTCTGGGAAGGATTTCTGACAAGAACCTTGCCGAGTCTTTGCCCTGGGAACCACCACCATCTTTCCAGATGTCTGGCGCTGACCCCGTTTTTGATTGCTGTTTTGACAGCTGCAGCCGAAACGCCACAGGCCGGCTCAGGACCAATGAAGGGCTTGATAGCACCTTCCCTAGCCAAGGCATCGGCCTGCTCGTTGCCTTCTAATCCCCTATGTCCTGGGATCCATTCCAGCAAGACCTGATTTCTTGAGCCCAGGATGCTGAGGGACTCCACACATTCCCAGACCAGACCAGACGAAACCTTCCAGGAGTCAAGAGCCCCTAAGGCCGCCTGACTGTCTGAGAGGATGTGGATATGTTTCCCGCAAACCCCTCTCATGGTTTGCGCTGAACGTATGGCGACTTCAGCTTGGAAAACGGTGCCATACGCTCCCAGGCTCACGCTAGCGTTGATCCTAGGGTCGCCATATAGACACCAAATCCAGCTCTGTTGCCCATTCTTGGCCCGTCTGTGAACCATACAATTTGGTCGTGAGAAGAAACCGGGCTACTAATAGCGTCCCAGTACTCCCTCGACCTGAAATCCACAGTATGGGGTCTGGTGAAAAGATACTTAGTCCCAATGAAGTCAAACTTCATTGAGAGTACCTCATCGTTTACTAGATTGACCACTGAGGAGTGACCTGTACAGGACCCCCTCCAGTGGTCAGTCAGTTGAAGCCTGTAAGCCGCTGCCCGAGCCTCCCCAATAATGAAGAGTTCAAGGGGCGGCAGGTTAAGGAGAACCTCTAGTGCAATTGAAGGGGTCGCCTAAAGGCCCCTGTCATGCACATGCAGGCAAGCTTTTATTGGCTTGAAAGCCTACCCCGGACACGGTACGGCATGGGAGAGTGGATGTTTGGTAGGATAAGGAATTAATGGGATAGGAGTGCTCTCAGTATCGGGATCACACTGAGAGCTGTGGGAAGGTACCCTCCTCCTTTCTCATCGGTTATGGGAAAGATGAGACCCCGGGCTTGGGACCGGTGCAGCGGAGTTAGCTTACAAAATGTATAAATATATAGCTAGTATATACATATATTTATACATTTTGTATCTTTAGCTGGTACACTGCGTTACGTTTACCACTACTGTAATTGTATCATGACCTATTGTGAAGTAAAGTTCTTCAATTTGCTAGCCTGAAATACAACCATCAATGATAAATATCATCTGCCTATTTTGTCCTGTGCAAGGAAGTGTTAAAAAGCACTAGTATTTTTGTTTAGTGTTACAGATAAACAAACATACATTTCATTAAGATTAAAAACGGGTAAAGATGACGATTAATTAAAAAATAGTTGTATGTATTACTAATAAAAATCCAGGTAAAATATAACGTATAGGCCTATCTGCTTCTTTTTTTTAGAGTGTAACATATTACTATAAATATAAAATTCAAATGAAATACAAATTTAAAATATTGTTAAGTTATATATTTAAGTTAAAAAAAGTTACTATTTTAAATATACTTTTATATGAAGAATACTGAGTATGGAGATTAAAAGGAAGATGCGATTAATTGAAAACAATATGAGCCTATTTCAAAGTACTTTTCTAGTAGTTTGTTTATAGTATACAAAAATAAAATAATTACATTTTAAAGTTGAGGGAGGTTTTAATTCTATCTTTAATTTTTAAAATACACAGTCTCCCTCATTTGCTTGGAAAAACGTGTGTAATTTTTTTTAGATGAATTTAAGAATTGTACGAGTAACTTAACGTGACTTTTGGCCCACGAAGGAAATCACTCATATTAAAACGCTTCATGGTCACACTAAAAACTGACTGAACCAGTAGCAAAACAGCAACTTAGCTAAATCAGATCCACATTTTTAATATCGTTCTTGTACCACTGTTATAATCACTTTGGTTAAAGGTTGATTGTTCAAGATTTCATTTAAAGTTTGAAAAGTCATAGTTTGTGTTTAAAACTTTCTCCACCAAGTAAAACTTTTACTTCCTCCAAAACTCAAAGTGTTTAAACAATGTTAAATCAAAAATGATTATTCTACAAGTTATGAGAAATAATTTAACCTTAATGACTCACTTAGCTAGTGTAGGAAACTAGGACCTGGAATAACTATTGACACTGGTGATGGTATAACACAAATTTATTTTTACAGTATATCATCTTGACAATTCCTTCCAAAATATTACAATTATCTTATCATATTTTACACTATACACCTCCTATGATATACCCTTCTACTCCAATAATAGACAGTACAAATTATTCGATTTAGAAATCTTCAATCAAATTACCTTTAACATTGGCTTCAATATACAGTCCGGTAAATCAATAAATTCAAGAAATATTATTGACAACAAACTCCTGTACTATTAAATCACAATCCTCCAAATAATGATAAAAACATCACATAAAGAATCAAATTAAACAAGTATTATATATGTAAAACTTCTACACTAACAAGAGAAAATTATATATTCAATAGCGAGTTATACTCAAGAAATAATCAATGAATTATTTCCAATCAAAATTAACAATCAACCAATAATATACCGACCTTATCAACTATGACAACCTAATAAATTTACCGTATGATTTAAGTTATATTATTTTAAAAATATCTTTCAAGAGACAATAATAATAATAATAATAATAATAATAATAATAATAATAATAATAATAATAATAATAATAATAATTCTTTTATTGCAAACAAACATTTAACATAAATGTATCACAATCGTCAGGTGGTAAATAAATATATAAATATAGACAAATAAAACATATAGACAAATAAAACATTCATTCACATCAAGGTCGCAATCAAACATACAAAGATATTTCATACATTCTTAGTCTAATGGTGATTAGTCACTCAGATACAGTCCACAATCTCAGTTTTGAACTTTATTACAATTAATTTTTAATTTGCCCAGCGGCCAGTCATAAACTCATCAACTGAATAAAATGATTTTGACAACAAAAACCGTTTCAAACGAGTTTTAAATATATTCGGAGAGTTAATATTTTTAATGCTTTCAGGAAGCTTGTTAATTAGCCCAACGCCAAACACCTGGGGTAGATGATCGGTTACCGTTAGTCTGTGATGTTGAATTCTAAAGTTGTACCTTCCTCTCGTCTCATACTGGTGAACGCCTCTTCCTTGAGTCAGATCTACACCCGATCTACAGTGCAGAACTACATCAAGTACGTAGAGGCTGGGCAGGGTCAACAAACCAAGCTCCCCGAAAGTTGCTCTACACGACTCTCTGTAACCTAGTTTGCCAATAATGCGGACTGCTTTTTTTTGGAATTTAAATACTCTCTCAAATCTTTGTTTAGAGCAGCCCCCCCAAAGTCGTATACCATACGCAAGATGCGGATATACTAATCCGTTAAGTATATTCACAAGTTAAGTATATTCAAATGGCCCTAGTTGCTAAACTTTATTCTTCCCAAGAATTTTCCAACATTTATTGTTTCAATTTATATTCAATCGCAATATTTATTTATTTACTATATATCTATATCAACTCAAAACAACCACTTATATGGACTATGATCATGAATTTACGTATTTATTGATTTACAATTTAAATTAACAATCTCAACACATTAACTTATACCAGACTCAATTCCCTCAATCAGTGAATTATATTTATCATTAAATTACGATTATTATTATTAGCAACGTGATACTGTACTTGTATGAGTAATGTACAGGCCATCGGCTTACGCTTTGGTGTAAGTAAAACATAAATGAACGCCCTTACAAAATTTCCTTTCGTCTATAAATTTTATAGACGTTTCCCTTAACCCTGGAGGTGTTAAACAAATTTTAACATACCCCTGAACTCTATGTCTCCTGCAGATATGGGGTGTCCACGGGCCGTAGTGGATTCGGCGTCTGCCTGTCCCTCAGGGTCAGGTGGGCTGGTTTGGGTCTGGAGTCGCTTGCAGTCCCTTGAGGTGGCTTCTCTGGCACTCAGGATAGGCTGCAAGTCCATTCGTCCCTCAGGTTCAGGTTGGCCGCTCGTGAATTCATCCGGGGGTCGATATCACAATGGGTTGGACCGTGGCTCCAAGTCCTCCTCCTAGCTCGTCCCGTGTTTGCTCTGCAGGGCGGGTTGACGAAGCCTAGGTAGTTTTGTACCTCTAGGTGCTGGTCCTCCCTATTGGTCTATTTCCCGAAGTCCTATCACTTTTTGATCTCTCCTCAGACTCCCCTTTTCTTTCCCAACTCTTTCCCTAGTATCTCATTCCCCCTACCACTCACTGGACACGCCTCCAAATCCGGAAATACCAATTACTATCAGTGGTCCTATTACGGATCACCATATAGGCCCGTTTTTGTGATGGACCTCAGCCGCATCAGCATTCATAGGCCTAATTTTTGGTGAGTCTACAATTTATTATTCTGATTATCGTGTGTACAGTGCTGACCCCTCTTCCTTGACATCCGATCCCTTGCTTTCTGAGTTAACACTCTCAGGATCTCCTACTCAAATTTTACGTACTCTAAATCCTGTACGTATTTCCTGTTGTAATAAAACCTCTTTCTTATTCCTACTGTAATTATTTATTATTATTATTATTATTATTATTATTATTATTATTATTATTATTATTAAAATGTTATTATAAATGTTTAAAATTATGAGAAAATCGAGTACCATCTTTAGGTAAACCTCAAATGTTTACAGTGTTCTATAGACCACTTTGGAGTTAAAAAAGGCTTATGAATAAAGCAATGTGTTTTTCATTTGATTTTTGTATGAGTCTTAGATTCAACTTATTTTAAAGTAAAAGCTACACATAATAACATTTATAATTATGTATAATCTTTTATAGCTTATCAAATATTATACGAAACGAGACTATTTAAGAAATATTTGAATCTAAATCACATTGGGTCATATTATCTATGTAAATCAAGGAAGCGAATTGATCAGACAAAACAGGTCTTTAGCATGGTTTATCATTATTTCAATAACCATTGGCATGTTGTGGCTTAAGAAATGCACTTACGGCCAGTAGTAGCTCATCATTACCAGTCTATAGGTAACGTAAACTACTAGGGGACAAATATAATGCATACTTATTACCGGTAGCAGCTCAACACTACCGGTCCATAGATAAGGTAAACTACTAGGGGGAAAATATAATGTATACTTACTATCGGTAGTAGATCAACACTACCGGTCCATAGGTAAGGTAAACTACTAGAAGGCAACTATAATGCATACATACTATCGGTAGTAGATCAACACTACCGGTCCATAGGTAAGGTAAACTACTAGGAGACAAATATAATGCATAATTATTACCGGTAGCAGCTCAAAACTACCGGTCCATAGATAAGGTAAACTACTTGGGGACAAATATAATGCATACTTACTATCGGTAGTAGATCAACACTACCGGTCCATAGATAAGGTAAACTACTAGAGGGCAAATATAATACATACTTACTATCGGTAGTAGATCAACACTACCGGTCCATAGATAAGGTAAACTACTAGGGGACAAATATAATGCATACTTACTATCGGTAGTAGATCAACACTACCGGTCCATAGGTAAGGTAAACTACTAGGGGGCAAATAAATAACATACTTACTACCAGCAGTAGCTCAACACTACCGGTCCATAGATAAGGTAAACTACTAGGGGACAAATATAATGCATACTTACTATCGGTAGTAGATCAACACTACCGGTCCATAGATAAGGTAAACTAGTAGGGGACAAATATAATACATACTTACTACCGGCAGTAGCTCAACACTACCGGTCCATAGATAAGGTAAACTACTAGGGGACAAATATAATACATACTTACTATCGGTAGTAGATCAACACTACCGGTCCATAGATAAGGTAAACTAGTAGGGGACAAATATAATACATACTTACTACTGGCAGTTGCTCAACACTACCGGTCCATAGATAAGGTAAACTACTAGGGGACAAATATAATGCATACTTACTATCGGTAGTAGATCAACACTACCGGTCCATAGATAAGGTAAACTACTAGGGGACAAATATATTGCAAATTTACTACCGGTGGCAGCGCAACACTAGCTGTCCATAGATAAGGTAAACTACTAGGTGGAAAATATAATACATACTTACTACCGGCAGTAGCACAACACTACTGGTCCATAGGTAAGATAAACTACAAGCGAACAAATATAATGTATACTTACTACCGGTAGCAGCTCAACACTAGCTGTCCATAGATAAGGTAAACTACTAGGGGGAAAATATAATACATACTTACTACCGGCAGTAGCTCAACACTACCGGTCCACAGATAAAATAAACTACTAGCGAACAAATACAATCATACTTACTACCGGTACTAGCTCAACACTACCGGTCCATAGGTAAAGTAAACTTATAGGGGGCAATTATAATTAATGCTTATTTACTACCTGTAGTAACTCAACACTACCGATCCATAGATAAGGTAAACTATTAGGGGGCAAATATAATGATTACTTACTACCGGTAGTAGCTCAATACTACCGATCCATCCATAAGGTAGAACACTAGGGGGCAAATATAATAATTACTTACTATAGGTAGTAGCTCAACACTACCGGTCCATAGATAAGGTAAACTACTAGGGGACAAATATAATGCATACTTACTATCGGTAGTAGATCAACACTACCGGTCCATAGATAAGGTAAACTAGTAGGGGACAAATATAATACATACTTACTACCGGCAGTAGCTCAACACTACCGGTCCATAGATAAGGTAAACTACTAGGGGACAAATATAATACATACTTACTACCGGTACTAGCTCAACACTACCGGTCTATAGGTAAAGTAAACTTATAGGGGGCAATTATAATTAATGCTTATTTACTACCTGTAGTAACTCAACACTACCGATCCATAGATAAGGTAAACTATTAGGGGGCAAATACAATGATTACTTACTACCGGTAGTAGCTCAATACTACCGATCCATCCATAAGGTAGAACACTAGGGGGCAAATATAATGATTACTTACTACCGGTAGTAGGTCAACACTACCGGTCCATCGATAAGATAAACTACTAGGGGGCAAATATAATGATTACTTACTACCGATAGTAACTCAACACTACCGGTCCATCGATAAGATAAACTACTAGGGGGCAAATATAATGATTACTTACTACCGGTAGTAGCTCAACACTACCGGTCCATCGATAAGATAAACTACTAGGGGGCAAATATAATGATTACTTACTACCGGTAGTAACTCAACACTACCGGTCCATCGATAAGGTAAACTACTAGGGGGCAAATATAATGCATACTTACTACTGGTAGTAGCTTAACACTACCGTTCCATAAGTAAGGTAAACTACTAGGGGGTAAATATAATGCATACTTACTACTGGTAGTATCTCACACTGCCGGTCCATAAATAAGTTAAACTACTAGGAGGCAAATATAATGCATACTTACTACTGGTAGTAGCTTAACACTACCGTTCCATAGGTAAGGTAAACTACTAGGAGGCAAATATAATGCATACTTACTACTTGTAGTAACTCACACTGCCAGTCCATAAATAAGGTAAACTACTAGGGGGCAAATATACTGCATACTTACTACCTGTAGTAGCTCTACACTACCGGTCCATAAATAAGGTAAACTACTAGGGGGCAAATATAATAATTACCTACTACAGGTAGTAACTCAACACTACCGGTCCATCGATAACGTAAGCTACTAGGGGCAAATATAATACATATTTACTACTGGTAGTAGCTCAACACTACCTGTCCATCGATAAGGTAAACTACTAGGGTGCAAATATAATGTATACTTACTAACAGTAGTAGATCAACACTACCGGTCCATAGGTAACGTAAACTACTAGCGGACAAATATACTGCATACTTACTACCAGTAGTAGCTCTACAATACTGGTCCATATATAAGGTAAACTACTAGGAGGCAAATATAATGCATACTTAATAACGGTAGTAACTCAACAATTCCGGTCCATAGGTAAGGTAAACTACTAGGGGGCAAATATAATGATTATTTGCTACTGGTAGTAACTCAACACTACAGGTCCATAGGTAAGGTATACTACTAGGGGAAAAATATATTGCATATATTATACCGGTAGCAGCTCAACACTATGGGTCATAGGTAAGGTAATCTACTAGGGAGTAAATATAATGCATACTTACTACCGGTAGTAGCTCAACAATTCCGGTCCATAGATAAGGTAAACTACTAGCAAAAAAATATATTGCATTAACAACTAGTTCTTCCTGTGTCAACCGCGTCAAAGGACTATTTACAATATATACAGTTCCAGACGTTTCGTCCATGCTACGATGTGGCATCCTCAGTGGTTAGGCTGAGACTGAAGGTCAGTCAGAAGGCAGCAGTCACTCTGTCCAATATATAGCGATGGCGCAGCTGTCAAGTGTCACATAGGCCAACTGACCCGAATCTGAGGTCACGTACGCACTTCCGCGCAAGCTATGATATTTTTAACTTCTTAAGAACTGGTCCCCATATTCTTGGCAACTTCATGCTATCTTCTTTGTTAAAATTATCCCCTCTTTTGTATATTTCAATGGCTTCCCTAACTCTTCTCGGATAATAAAACGGGATGTTGGCCAATACTCTGGTCTTGTCAAATAAAATTCCATGTTTAGTAAGGGCACTATGTTCTGCTACTGCTGACTTATCGACATCTTTGTTCTTAGTATGTCTTATATGCTCCTTTAGTCTTGTTGATACTTGTCTCTTCGTTTCTCCTATATAAACTGAACCGCAGTCACATTGTATTTAATAGACGCCAGGCGTAGATAGAGGTATCTTATCTTTATAAGGTGGAAGTAAATCTTGTAGTCTATTCGGTGGCCTAAATATTGTCTTGATGTCATTCTTCTTTAAAATTCTTCCAATTTTGTCTGTTGTTCCTTTGATATAAGGTAAATACGCGATTGGTTTTCTTGCATTGGTCGATTGCTGTCCTCCATCTTGATTGGCTGAACTATTATTGGTCTGCTGGTTTCCTATTGGTTGAGCTTCTTTATTTAATTTAGATATTTGTTTCTTGAAAGCCCTGTTGATGTCCATCTTGTTATATCCATTACAATTCAATGTAGTTTTTAGCAGGTGTTTTTCTCCATTCCAGCTTTCTTTGTCCGATATGTGGATTACTCTGTTTATAAGGGTATTTATGACGGATATTTTCTGGGATGGATGGTGATGTGAGGCGGCATTCAGATATCTGTTCGTATGGGTTGGTTTGCAGTATACTGCATGGCCTATTGATCCATCTATCTTCCGTGTAGTAAGAACATCCAGGAACGCCAGTTGTTTTCCCCTCTCGATCTCCATGGTGAACTTTATGTTGGGATGGATTGAATTCAGATGAAGTAAAAACCCATCCAGAGCGTCCCTTCCATTTCCATGTGGCCAGAACGCCCAAACGTCATCCATGTAACGAAGCCAGTTCCTAGGTTTATGTTCAGCTGATTGTACAGCCATCTTCTCGAAGTGTTCCATGTACAAGTTAGCTGCTACTGGTGATAAAGGTGAACCCATTGCTGCTCCATCTACTTGTTCATAGAACTTGCCATCGAAGTAGAAAAACGTTTATCGTAGGCATAGGTCCACAAGTTCAGCTAATTCAGGGCTTAGGATGTCCTTGATTAGTTCTACAGTTTCAGAAATCGGCACCTTGGTGAAAAGTGACTCTACATCGAAACTTACAAGGATGTCATCTTCATAAAGTGTAATCCCTCTTAAGATGCTGTCCCTCTTAAAATGTCCGGAATCCTTCACAAAAGATTCAGTCTTCCCAACGTATTCACTTAAGTGCTTCGTTATAAATTTGGCAATCTTGTAAGTGGGGGATCCTATTGAACTGATGATTGGACGCATAGGTATGTTATCCTTGTGAATCTACGATAATCCGTATAACAAAGGAGGCCTCGGATCTGATGTGATTAAACTATTCTTGATGTTGTCTTCTAAGTGAACTGCCGATTTGATTGCCTTTGTTACTGCCGTACATTTTCTTCTAGTAGGATTTCTAATGTTTTTATAGGGCCCTTCTTGTAACAGCTGCACCATCGCTATATATGAAGCAGAGTGACTGCTGACCTTCAGTCTCAGCCTAACCACTGAGGATGCCACATCGTAGCATGGGCGAAACGTCTGGAACTGTATATATTGTATACAGTGTCCTTTGACGCGGTTGACACCGGAAGAACTAGTTGTTAATAATGACTCCAGCCGCTTAAGCTTACGAAATAAAATATATTGCATACTAACTACCAGTAGTAGATCAACACTTCTGGTCCATAGGTAAGGTATACTACTAGGGGTCAAATATATTGCATATTTAATACCGGTAGCAGCTCAACACTACCGGTCCATAGGTAAGGAAAACTACTAGGGGTAAATGTAATGGATGCTTACTACCGGTAGTAGCTCAACACTACCGGTCCATAGGTAAGGTAAATTACTTGGGGGCCATATAATGCATACTTACTACCGGTATTAGCTCAACACTACTGGTCCATAGATAAGGTAAACTACTAGGGGGCAAACATATTGCATACCTACTACCTGTAGTAGCTCAACACTACAGGTTCTTAGATAGTGTAAACTACTAGCTGACAAATATATTGAATTTTTACTACCATAGTAGCTATACACACCTGGTCCATAAATAAGGTAAACTACTAGGGGGCATATATTGCATACTTACTACCGGTACAAGCTCAACACTACCGGTTCATAGATAAACTAACTTATAATAAACTACTAATAAACTACTAGCGGAGAAATATATTGCATACTTACTACCGGTAGTACCTCTAAAATTCTGGTCCATAGATAAGGTAATCTACTAGGGGACAAATATAATGTGTACTAACTACCGGTAGTTGATCAACACTACCGGTCCATAGGTAAGGTAAACTACTAGGGGGCAAACATATTGCATACTTACTACCGGTAGCAGCTCAACAATTCTGGTCCATAAATAAGGTAAACCACTAGGGGACAAATATAATTTGTACTAACTACCGGTAGTTGATCAACACTACCGGTCCATAGGTAAGGTAAACTACTAGAGGGAAAACATATTGCATACTTGCTACCGGTAGTAGCTCAACAATTCTGGTCCATAGATAAGGTAAACTACTAGGGGGAAAATATAATGTGTACATACTACCGGTAGCAGCTCAACATTACCGGTTCATAGGTAAGGTTAACTACTAGCGGGCAAATATATTGCATATTTACTACCGATAGTAGCTCCACACTACTGGTCCATAGATAAGGTAAACTACTAGGGGACAAATATAATGTGTACTTACTACCGGTAGCAGCTCAACACTACCGGTTCATAGGTAAGGTTAACTACTAGCGGGCAAATATATTGCATATTTACTACCGATAGTAGCTCCACACTACTGGTCCATAGATAAGGTAAACTACTAGGGGACAAATATAATGTGTACTTACTACCGGTAGCAGCTCAACACTACCGGTTCATAGATAAGTTTAACTACTGGGGGTAAAATATATTGCATATTTACTACCGATAGCAGCTCAACAATTCTGGTCCATAGATAAGGTAAACTACTAGGGGGCAAAAATATTGCATACTTACAACCGGTACTAGCTCAACACTACCGGTCCATAGGTAAGGTAAACTACTATGGGACAGATATATTGCACATGACATATAAATAAATATATTACTATTCTTTTTGGAAGGTAATTCAATTAAAATAATTATTTCTTTTACATGGGTTTGTTTTTAAAATATACAGCTCAACCATTTTATTCTTTATTTGAAATAATAGTTTTTAAATAGGATATTCAGTGGGTATGTAACCAAATTATATAACACTTATTAATGACATTACGTTTTTTCAAATAATGTAGATCTTGCAACTAATATTTTAAATTACAATCTAATAAGGGGTATCAAATTAGTATACTGGTATACTTTTTATTCGTATTGAAATATTCTTTTACTAATGAAATATGACAATACTGTTTTTTTGAGCAAATTTGCATATATTAAAATGCATGCCTGACTTGCCTTTTTTGAATACATGCATGAGTTCAATGCAAAACATTGAAATGTCTCTACCCATATGAACTGTACCTCGTTATTTTTTATTCACCTTAAAAAACAGTTTTAAAGGCAAAGTAACAATACAACTAATTTAACTTCATATACTTAGCGAAATAAACACGTGGAAATCATAGTTATAAATTACACTTTTAAAGTGTAACTTTTTATTGTGTATTAACAATTTCCGTTGTATACAAAATAACGATTTATTTTATCACATAACATGTACGACATCTGGGAGTGGTATCGTAACAGGGTGTTTGTAGATTTTTTGGCTGAATGTTTCTTCATAGTAGATGAGCATTAATATCAAGAAAAAAAATCTGATACAAGGAACAAAAATATGCTTGTGTTTTTTTTTTTCAGCAGAAAATCCGAAAACATTTACGAAAACCAGGAACATGTTTTTCCTTAAATATGGTAATGTGGTTACTAAAATTATGCAAGATGTTTTCCTAACTACGAATATGACAAGGTCAAATAAATTGTTCCATTATGAAGCACGTTAGCACAGGGAATGTGCTGAATTCACTAGAGTTACATTCCGTTAGGTAAGGGCTAAGTTGGGTACTGATAGGTTAGATTATGTTAGGTTTGGTAGGGTTATGTTCGGTTATCTTAGGTAAAATTGAAAGGTTTTAACCAACCATGCTATAAACCAATTATTTACGAACAGAATGTATTTTCCGTGCTTCCTCAGTTTTGTAATTATTATGGCTCTTCCGCTAAAAAAAAGATCTTGTTTCCTAGCTATTCATCTATAGTAGAAAATTGTTTAGCCGAAAAATTGACAAAGCCATTGTTTTATATTACTATTTTCATAGCATAAGGGTTATGTAGTTAAATATATCAGAAAATGTGGAAATGATTCTCAAATCGAAATAAAATGACGATCTTAAACAAGAGTACTCACGCGTTATTGGTTTGCCAACTTTTGCCATTTCCACGCTGGAATCGACCTCTTATTGGGCTTTATTTCCCTGGAGGGGTTGGATGCAATAAAGGGTAATACTCTATCCGATAACCATATACGGTATTGGTGCTGGAGGAATGGGGGCCACTTACTTATTTTTGTTGAATCGTTTGGTTAAACACCCCATTTAATAGGAAAATAATATATATATATATATATATATTGAAAACATACATTATCTAAATAAAAATCTTTTTTTACTCAAGTAAAACAAATGCAACATAATTACCAAGACTTACATAAATACAGTCCACGTTTCATTACTATCCTCTAGATTGATAACTATGAAACTGAGTATAATGCAATTACAACTTGTTTGTGGATAAAAAATATTGCTAAAGTTAGCCTAATTTAGTAAAATACATACCTACAACTGCGTTAGGAAGTCATGGTAAATCTGTTTAGTGATTCATTTCAAAAGAAAATTCGCATAACAAAACTAAACAACATTTTTAAGATACTACTATAACAACTCTAAAATATATATTTTTTTCATACATTCTTGTTGATCGTTTAACTTTTAGGCACTACTTAGAAGGCAGTGCATGTTTTAGAAACAGAAGCTAAATTTTAAAATTGATTCAAGTTAAAAACAAAATTATTCACACTACACTATAAATGTAGTCGAAACTATGTTTGGAATGTATAGTTGAACATCTGTCATGGTTTTGGAACAGTTGATGTATTTAATAACATATCCTGTTGAATTAATTCTTAGATCATCCACAAAGTTTTATTGAAGACCAAAGGTTACCTCACAGTGTGAAATATTCTTAGTTAGAAGATGGTGTATAAATATTTTTATTTTCACTCCTCTTCTATTCATTAATAAACAGAACACATACTTTAGAAGATTTAGGTTAAAATTAAAACAAACTAAAAATCTAAATTTTATTTGAATTGATGTTTCATCAATAAAGTATATAAAAATTTTGAAATATATCCTCAAAATTTGAGTTGATATTAATTATATTATTACTACATTTTATCTATGTACAAAAATTATTACTACTACTTTTAATGTACAAAAATAAAATTTATAGCTTTTCAGATAACAGTGAATAAAAATAATTACTGTATGTGTTTGTATAACAAGTGTGAGTGTGTGTGTGATTCAGTATTGAATTTAGCTTTTCAATATAATATGTTAGTTTAGTTTAATTACTTTATAAATAGTCAGGTTCATATAAAGTTAAGCAAAAATATAATTACTTTTTTTAATATTTAGCTGTGGGAAGACAGATTATTTTTTTTTTTATTTATCTTTAGTTGAGCTTAAGCGCAAAACATTTAATTTAATTGATGGAACCTCTATACAGGCATTTGCCTTCAGAGGCCCTAGTTATTTCCTTAAGATTAAAAACTCAATATTTAAGATTTTTTAATTGTTATATTTTAATTAGAGCAAGGTTATCTTGGGTTTTTTTTGTTGTAGGAATGCATTTTCTTAAATTTTAAGATATTAGATTGTTTTGTTTCGTTTTTTGTGCTATTTTCTTTATTTTTGTTGTTGTTATTACAATTACATAAGCAATGTTGAAAATGTATATATGTATACCTAAAGGAAATACAAATTATTCTTATTCTTATTCTTTATTTTAATGTTCGTTTTACTCACCAGGACTTTCTGTAATCTGTGTTGGACGGGTGACGTGTAATCACCAGGTTAGTTGGGTACTCACAGGGCCTTCATAGTCGTAAGCCATCATCACGCCAGTAATGTCTGTATACACGGTGCAGCTTTTAAACTGCTAAACATTAATTAATGGGATGTTTATATTTTATAAAATGTTAAAATATAAAATAATTATATATTAATTTAAATCAGTAAGAAAAAATATAAAATATCTTACATCATTGTGTTGACCCATCCTTTTGACGGTAAATACAGCGTGGAGGTAAAATTTATTTTCATAGATGTAAAGTTATTAATATAATAATTAATAAAATACCTAGTACAAATTTGTGTATTTAGTAAAAAAAAATAAAAATAACGATAAATTTTTTAACTGTAATTTGTAATCAATTGTTTCTTTTTTTATTTGCAGGCAATATCATTTTTTTAATATTTACCTCAATATTGACACTGCATTTTCATCTACCAATGGTAAATACAATTAAAATATATCTTCAAATTGAATTAAAATTAAAATATATACATAATTTTATACATATATATGTGTGTGTGTGTGTGTGCGTGCGCGCGCGCGCGCGTGTGCGTGCGTGCGTGCGTGTGCGTGCGTGCGTGCGTGCGTGCGTGCGTGTGTGTGTGTGCGTGCGTGCGTGCGTGCGTGTGTGTGTGTGTGTGTGTGTGTGTGTGTGTGTGTGTGTGTGTGTGTGTGTGTGTGTGTGTGTGTGTGTGTGTGTGTGTGTGTGTGTGTGTGTGTGTGTGTGTGTGTGTGTGCGCGCGCGTGTGTGTGTGTGCGCGCGCGCGCGCGCGTGTGTGTGTGTGTGTGTGTGTGTGTGTGTGTGTGTGTGTGTGTGTGTGTGTGTGTGTGTGTGTGTGTGTGTGTGTGTGTGTGTGTGTGTGTGTGTGTGTGTGTGTGTGTGTGTGTGTATAACAAAACTAGCATACCTTTATCGGATAAAGAATAACAAGAAAATGTAAAAATTAATATAAGGGATGTTTATCCCAATATTTATCTTATTATCTAAAACAAACCACGTCTGGACAACATTTTGCGTGAAGGATTTTTGAATTTTTTTCGGGGGTTTCCAACCACGATAGATCGATTTGTACCAATCTCAATACTTGGAAAATTCTGATTTATGTCCCATAGGCTCCTAGATGTCCCTTGTGGGCATTATTTAACAATTTATAGTTTAGAAGATCATATCTGTTATGTTTACTTACTTGTCTATATGTTGTGGAATTATATAATACATATATTTTTTTAACTTGTATTTGTGTTTGTGTAACCAAATTATATATTTTGTCTGATTGTTATTTCACTATCACTATTTTCCTTTTTAATCCCTATTAATTAATGAGTTTATAACTTATTTATTTGCATAGTTAATCCCTAAATTCTCTTTTTACTATCTTATTATCTAAAACAAGTAGCATCCGGTAGAACTTTTTTTAGCTCTAAGGATTGGGGTAGGGATTGACCACGATAAATTGATTGGCACCGGCATCAGCTTTTGGAAAATTCTGATTTATGCCTCAGAGGCTCCTAGACGTCCAGTATTAAAGATGTTTAGCATACAAAAATGGGAACATTTTTACTTCTATCAGAAAATGGTGTATCAAAACTATAGGTATTTATCTCCTAAATCACATTATACCACTTCATTTAAGATCTCTGCCTCCCTCCTAAATAAAAAAATATACTCAAAAACACAACATTGGGTATATTAAACTAATACACCCAAGTGGCGAATCGAATTCAGGTATTTTTCTTTTAAATACTAATACACTGATATTTTAGGAAAGACTATTTTTATGACCTCCACTGCTCCAAAAACTAAAATTCATGGTCATACTGCTTAAGAATCCTGGCGAGTCCGTATACCGATCTTCCTCACGAGGTGACATGCCGAAATCCACAAATAGGACTGTAATAGAATGTTTGGTGATGCCGCAGGATGAACTTCCCCCCACGAGGCCGTTGGCCGAGTTTCACAAAAGGGCCTGTAGCAGAGTGTCTTGGCGAGGCTGCAGGCCGAGTTCCTCAAAGGGGCTAAAGGTAAACGTGGAAAACCTCCGAAACGAAATTTATTAATAACCTACAAGGTAGAGCAACAACAAATGATTCTCAGGATTGTCTGAGATATATGGATGCTATCTCTTCAGTTTGAAAAATTAAACTGAGCGAAGCTTGTTCTCCCGGTGCTATAAGCTAAATTATTGAGCTTTTCGTAGAAACGTATTCTTATTTTTGTAAGTATTTTTACGAGTATAGCTGCTACGTAATTTAACTGTCAATTTAATGACTCCTGTAGTAAATAATGGCTTGGTCGTAGTTCTACAAGGCTAGTTCCTGCAACTGAACTATTTCATTAAATGGTTTGTTAAACCCATCAGCAAGTTTAAAATGTTTACTTTTTGAAGCAAGAAATATTGAAGTAAAATAAAAGATGACGAATTAGAGGAAATTTATGAAACACAATGAAAGAGGTAACCTTTCACAGTAAAAAAGAACTGTAATTATAAGAAAGTCTAGATAAGAGACAGTCATAACGCTGGCTCGTTTGTGTTGACTCCAAATAGCTTTTATAATCGTTTACCTTCGTCATATGCAATGGTAAACTAATACTGATCCATTTTGAATAATCATTTTGGCTAGTGTTTGTCTTTAATTATGAATCAATTGGTGTGAAATATTATCTTTAAATTTAAAGCATCCCAAATATTTCAATGAAATATTGATTATGTTCATTATGGCTTTAATATCGTTCAGCCTAATATATTTTATAGGAACAGTACTACATCTTTCAAAAACGAACTGTTGAATGATTCATGTTATTGCCATTGGCGTCGATGGCATAAAAACATCATTATTTAACAAATAATTTAAATCGGGCTACACTAGGGAAAATTTAAATTAGTCTGTAAAGTTCTATAATAGCCTTCTATTGTTGTAGACTCAGCTGTTTAATTGTTGGAGGTGCTCAGTACAATATATGTTACATCGTTTTTATATTTATAAAAAATTGTTACTGTAATCTAGTATTGTAACTAAATAAAAATATCTATTTGAAGACAATATTTTCTGACACAAAGTATTTGTGTAATATATTTACAGTCCAAATACCCTAAACGCTGTATTTTCTTTTGGTAAAGAAAATTTAAAATGTTTTGGAGTACTATGGTTAAATAAAATCCTGTTCAAATCCTCAGAACCTTCGTTAAAATTCTACAGATACTATATTGAGTATATCTATATTTATAAAAGAGGATGTTTGTATATTTGAAGTTAATGCGCTGCCAAACCATCCAACCGATCGCCATGAAACTTTAGGATGTTATCCTGTATACTCCCGAAATGGTTTCTGTGAAGTTTGATGCAGATCCGTCCACAGGGTCCCGCCCCACGGGCTCCTAAAGATCCCATGTTATTCAAATGGAGAATCTGAATTGTTTACAAAAAAACATATGACTGTGTGGTTTAATGTAGTTTCACATGCCATAAGCAGATTGAAGTTCTCACAACAACAGTACTGTATATGTTTTGATTTATTGTAGTTCTACATTTCACCTTGAGAGTGTAGCTCACACTACTTTTACTTGATCGGGTGATATGTATTTGGTGTTAACCTTTTTTCCTCGGTAATTAAAACATGTGGGGAAACGTGAAAATAAAAAATAAATAATTATTTGTTTTGCAGTTTACTTTTTATGACATGCCCCCTAAAAAATCTAATATTGGTAGAAGAAGCAAAAATGCTCGAATTCTTTCACCTATTAAGTTCTAAATCAAACTCAATATTATGACCGGTGAAGCGGGCGGGTACAGCTAGTATATTATAAATGTTGTGTTGTGGTTCAATTACAAAGAAAACTCCACGATTTTTTTCCATTGGAGACATCATTAAAATATAGAATTACATAAGTTTATATCCTGTAAACCAACTATAATAACATCTGTAGATTTATTATTAGGCCTACAGTAAAAAAAGTACTTTGAAACAGAATATATATAGCGTATGGTTTTCTGTCATCCACCATTTTTAATTTAAAATTATATAAAATCCGAGCTCTAAACTTGGAAAAACTCCAAAAGTCACTAGATGTAGAAATAAAAATGTAAAGTGATCTCGCGTTACAGAGCTAAATCCATACATGAAGCCATTTAAAACCTGCCTCACTGATTCTATTTATGCTACCTAATCCCACCGTAAAATAGAGCAAAGGGCACTCTGAAACAATGTGATCCATTGTTTGTATAGACTCTCTGCAATCACATAACTGATCTACTGTCAATCCCCATTTGCATTTCCAATGATGGATGATGTTATTCGCATCCACAACAAACCTTTAAATCTATACTTATCCCCTGGTAGTTCTAAACGAGCAAAAGACCTGGTAGCTGGACCGTCACAAATTTGTGATCTCCTGGCCATTGAAGATACTACACAAAAATGTAATGGAATGTAAAAATAAAAAGAATACAGTCTACGAAGGTAATTGATTTACCTTGAAAGTAAACAGTATTTTGGTTTCATAAAACTCTACAGTAAATACACATTTGCATTAATTCCTTCTTAATGTAATTTTGTTCATTCTTATTTTATTGCATTATAAATGTTACAATTATTGTTAATGTGGTCTTGTGGTAAGTTCATAGAATAGCTAAATGATATTATGAGATCAATTACTCAGACCAACAGTCACATTCTGATATTGTGTAATTCAACTTGAAAGTCAAATTATATTTCTGTTTATACAATTGATCAGATTAGTCGCAAACCTCATAAGTAAGTGGATTAAAGTTTAACTCAATATTTAACGTTACCTAAATACAATGCCACTGTATATGTATGGGTGGGCGGGTGGGTCAATGCCACTGTATGTGTATGGGTGGGCGGGTGGGTCAATGCTACTGTATGTGTATGGGTGGGCGGGTGGGTCAATGCCACTGTATTTGTATTGGTGGGCGGGTGGGTCAATGCCACTGTATGTGTATGGGTGGGTCAATGCCACTGTATGTGTATGGGTGGGCGGGTGGGTCAATGCCACTGTATGTGTATGGGTGGGCGGGTGGGTCAATGCCATTGTATATGTATGGGTGGGTGGGTGGGTCAATGCCACTGTATTTGTATGGGTGGGCGGGTGGGTCAATGCCATTGTATATGTATGGGTGGGCGGGTGGGTCAATGCCACTGTACATGTATGAGTGGGCGGGTGGGTCAATGCCTAATGAGATCTGTTCATATTGAATCCTCAGAGTGCAGTTTAATTACTCAAATTATTAATTAGACTTCCTAATAAACATTATTTTGATCACATTAAATTTAAAAGTTATAGGAAGTTATGAGTATGTTTAATGTAATTTTCATAACAGTGTTGTAGGAAATAACAAATTCTTATGTATAATTAACGGTGTATGATACTATATGAAATACTTCATCAGCAGATATTATTGCCCACACACTATACACCTTACACATTTAAAAATATGTTTTATTTACATACAGTATGTAACTTCCCACTGGTGCATAAAAGTACGTAAAATATTTGATTTTGTATCCCACTTACTTACATAATTAAATTATTAATCATACATTTTACCAATTAAGTGAATCCATTTGACATAAATTACTCTGATTAATGTTTAGCAAGCTGAATTTCCAGTTTAAAAACTACATTGTGTAGAAATTGCTGGCATGATGGCCTAAGCCTGTGGAGTCATTAGTTGAAGGTTTGAATCTCCATCTGAACTGCTGGTTTATCCGTTTCGCGTTGAATACAGTTAACACAAAGACCTGTGACGTAAATAGCCTGATGAGTAAAGCGAACAATAAATAAATATATAGGGTGGAAAAATATGGAAACGTTTCCACAAGTTTTGAATGATTTCACTTTTAAAAGTTAAATCTTGTTCATGATCATGGTTATAAATAATCTACTTTTTCGGGACATTTCATCTTTTCAGGGGGACGGCCCACGTGGAGTTGAACGGAAATCTTCAACTTAAGCCTAGGTTGAGTTTGGTATCGATTGAAAAGTCTATTCAAGAGAAATTAATAGCCGCAACCCGGACCTGGAAGGTTTATCTTTTCCAGAGTAGCGGTCATTTGAATGTCAAAGTAACTAATTTGAAAAATGCTATTTATCGGCTATTTGCCGTTTTTAAGTAAATTATTCTGATCAAAAATAATTCTTTATTAAACACAATTATTAAAAAAAATTAAACTATCAAATTATCTATGGAAAAAATGTTTTCCTGAAAGCGGTTCCATAATTTGTTTTCCACTCTGTATAGTAGTATTAATATTGACAATTTTACAACTAAAAATTGGAGGATAATTTTTATGATTTTTTGATAGATGCGAATTACTTAAACAAAAATTAGTTTTTTCACTTTATTAAAGTATGTTTTATTTTCAATTTAAAGCTTCTAAAGAGTGTGTTATGTTTAATAATAAATGGAAATAAAGTAAACACATTCACATACCATCTTCTCACGGAGACCAATTCAATATGTGAAGCACCCTTTTAATTTTCAGTTAAATTTTGTTGATAATCTAAGAAGTAATTTAACAGAAACATGTTGTGAAATACACGACATTTCATAAAACAAAACATGACTGGCGTTGAACTATATTTCCTTAACACAGTTTTGTTCTCAGCTATACGATGTTGAAAATGTGATATTTTACTTCAATAAATTTTGAAATTTAAACATTAATTTATGTTCCTGAAAACATGGACAGCCTATTTAGTACTGCCGTAATTGATGAAATTAAAACATACATATACGAATATGTGTAATTATAGAAGTAACTTAAATGTATTT
Source organism: Stictocephala bisonia (assembly GCA_035578905.1). Taxonomy (NCBI): domain Eukaryota; kingdom Metazoa; phylum Arthropoda; class Insecta; order Hemiptera; family Membracidae; genus Stictocephala; species Stictocephala bisonia. The sequence continues at coordinate 216,814 of JAQJVL010001112.1, forward strand.
AAGTCCTGTGTTGTGAATTTGCTTTTGAAACGAATAACTAAATAGATTTAACATGACATCCCCAAACTGCAAACAGGGGTTTATTTACCTAATAAATTAAATTAAATATCGTCAAACGTTTAATCCAAAATGTCTTACTAATTGCATTCTATTCAGTGTAATAATTGTCAATCAAGAGTAATTTAGATTAAACCAACATTATAAATATATTTGTATGGTTATATGTATTATTAATCTATTTATATATTTTAAATATATATACATTATTTATATGTTTGTATTAATGATTGCATATGTTTTACTTAAGTAGAAGAGACTGAAGTAAACGTAACATAGACCAGTTAAAGATACAAGGCTATGCTCTTCAATTTATGAATAAATTTATTTTCAATTTGAAGAACAGTTTGGCACCATTATAACCAATATAAATGATATCAATATCAATAATTACCCCTCCGTCAACCTGACCAGAAACAGTAGTTAACGTTCTGCAAAGACGTGTGTGATTTAATGTATACCTTGTGATAAGACTATTCAGATATTTCTGGTATGTTATACTTTGTATTTTAATGGGGTAGGTGCGCCCTATCTTCCGTAATGTTAACATATGTACCTTTTTCTCAGAAAGTAGAAAAGATATTTCATTTCTGTTTTTTTTACCTGATACATTGGCCTTTGTTACATAAACTACGGGTGTAAAATCTAACTTTGGAATAATTATAAATTTTTCACAAAATTTAAAAAAGTCTATAAAATTTTTTCAAATTCTTTTCATTTATAATTTTTTTAAATGTTATTCTTTGTTAATTTTGACTATTTTTTAATTCTGCTTATGTAACTAAGTTACATATACAACCACAAAAAGTGTTATCTTGTTACCATTAGTAGTTTTTGAGAAAAAGGAACATATGTGTCAAAAAACACAACTTTCGGAAAATCGCAATAAACCAAATAAATACAGTTTTACTAATAAAAACAACACAAAACTTACATTAATAAAACCCTGGTGCATATGATGGTCCCTTCCCTTAATCTTCTTCAAATTTATTACTACAATTACTATATGCACTAGTATTACTATATGAAGATGATATTAGTGTAATAAATGAATACACAATGTGTGGCACTCAGAGAGATGATTTCAATAGAAAATCGAGTAGGACACTTTTAGAAAACTAATTTTTAAGCACATTTAGAAAATAATAAATAATGAGTGTTATATACCGTTGGAAAGAGGACATTTTAAACTATAAAATGGTGAAAAAAACATTTTTCGATAAAAATTAAAATTTTCCGTGCACCTACCCCCTTAATGTATAATCATTTATCATGAAGCAGTTATAAGTAATAATATCTTCATCTCGTCTTGATTACAGTTAAATGGCTTCAGGTAAATGACTTTGTTGAGTTATCACCGACAATGACTCAGCCATGACAAGTTATACTTTCTCCCAACAATGTAATCTGAGCTATTAGCTCATTTTGGAACACACAAAGTGTCATTTGTCATTAGTCTAATCTAAACAATAATCTGACAAATGACGCTACATTTCTTGTACAGTGTAAAGAATGTACAATGGACATTGTGTATTGAGAAATGTTCATTATTTATAAGGTGTAACTATTTATTCATTAAAGGTATAGGTGTTTATACCTTAAAAAAGTAATTAACTTTCTTTGCATTCCTTTTATTATTACTGTAAAATAAAGTTAATACAAAATGTTATTTGTTTAATTTGTTGTAAATAATGCTTTTGGTTACAAATTGATTACCATTACAATCCAATAATTATCAATTATGATTTTAAAATAGTTTGTTGTTTGGTAGGTGTTAGAATTTAGCATTGAAAATTTATACAATAGACAAACAGGCAATATAACTACTATACTATACATAGATATAGTACAACTATGTTAGTTATACGTGTAGTGTTAGATTATCCAAGTACTACATATTTAATTATAAATAATATACTGTACTGACTATTGCCGTAATGTAGTATAATATACACATATATTATAATGTATCGTAGATCCATTGTGAATGATGATATTATGTTCTATAATACATCTATGTGAGTTATAAAACTACAAATATTTTTATAATTATGTCAATATATGATGGTCTAACTATTAGTTCCAAAATTATCAAAACAGTTAATTATACTTGTTCACATTATATTGCTCAGCCGTTGTTTAGAAATGTACCAAACCCTCTTAAATTTCCACAATTCAGTTTATATGTTTATAAAATAATGATAACCAATTGGCTTATAGACCTGGATCAGGAATCGGTTGAGGCCCTGATCAATTCTGAGTATAGATGACAGCTTCAATACATTGCACTTAGTTCGTCCCTCTGACTTTCTGCCTCTTGCACTTTGCTTTCACTTTACTGCGTAGTTCTTTTTTTCCTTCTTATCATTGTATAAGTTTTTTTTTCATATTAACTCTAATCAAAAGTTATTCAACATTTTATGTTATAAAATATTGTCTAAAATTGTTTAATATTTATTTTATTTTATTCGTATAATTAATCTAATTGTGTATTTTATTCAGTTTGAATTTTTTATTTAACCCTGACTAAGAGTAGTCCATTATTTTTAGTATTAATTGTTCGTTGTGCTGTTTAATATTGAGCTTTTTTTATCTTTTTTATTTTTGGAATTTAAGAACTCCCTTCCACACCAAGCCTTGGGCTTATGTGGAAGGTACTCACATTTATAACAGTAACTATGTTATTTATTTACCTTTTGTCTAACCCTATATATGAATTGATATTACAATGTACTTATTTCTTTCATCTAACTATGAAGTTTATGTAACCTTATTCTTCATGTATTTTAGTTAGTAAATAAGATTTTTATTTGATTTTCATTAGTCTTATGTTTTTCAACGTCTAGGCAAAAATGTGATCTTGTTTAAAACGTTTATTATTTCATCTTAACACAATAATAGTTTCCCGCATTTAAATTTACCTATCTTTTATATTTTCCTTAGATTTCCACTTCAAATAACTACAAAGAGCTCCTCATGTAAAACGTTTATTACAAAGTTACAACAAATACTTCATAATGAGGGTACAAGCACAACTAAGCGTACAAGTTGCTTTAGTTAGTAATAAATTCTGGAACCATTTACTATCACCCAGAGGAAATATAAGGCTTGCATCTCATATACATTGTATGTACCACTTTGTTATTGAATTGCAATTTGTAATTAATAAAAACATACTATGAGGTGCACATAGTATCTATGGTCTGTGTCATAGGTACTATTTGCATAAAATTATATTATGAAAACGTTCTTGTTCTTTTATGGTTGCCAGATACTTATGTTTACTAATATATACATTTATATATTAAACATGATAAATAATTCTCAATTCGTAGAAATATAGTTATGTAAACTGCCGTATAAAGGGAAAATACTAAATAAAAGGTAAATAAAAACTATGCAGTACATTTAGAGTCTAACCCGCACACAGCTGTTTTCTTAAGATTTGTGGAAAAGAAAATTTAAGAAATGAAAAATATTGTTGAAAGATCTTTTATTGATTCTGACATTATGGTTTACAACATTTACTTTTCTATTGTTTTAGAGAAAGGTTCAAGCTCAGGTGAAACATAGATTGCTATTTAGACAGATGACTGTGTTTAATACTTTTATAACATACATTGTATTTACGTATGTTCAATTATGCTGAAAGATCGTTTTTGATCTAAATTGTTACGTTTCTGGAAATACAATAATAGAGGACCGTTGGAATCACCAACCCTCTTAGTTCTAATATAGAGCTAAAGGTGTTTTTACGAGTTTGAAGGAAGAACATGAGTGTTGTTAATATAGTATACGTTAGATGATTTATGCAACCACCACAATATTTTCTGATTTTATTTAGTATGAAATACCAAAAATAGCAAAACAGCAACTGTATTTTATATGAATAAAATTGTCAAGACTAAACTGAAGATTTTTAACTTTTCATAAAATGTGTTTAACCATTGGGAATCAGACCTCTATACCTTATAGAAACCTAATTTTTAATTACAACCTTATAATTGGGAAACATTTACTAACACAATATTCTTCTGATGCTTATATCAATCTCGTAAAATCGTAATTGATTCATCGTTTAATTATTACTTTGAGAAGTAATATAGTTAAAAGCATACAGAATTATTATTTTGATAAGGTATTGAAGAGTACAAAAAATGGTTAAAACATATTTTATGCTAATTAAACATATAAAGTTAAAAATATTCTACGTTCAGACTTAAACAATATGATATGAAGGGCTGATCAATCCTGATTCTCGGGCTTGCCTGCTGGGTATGGGGGCAAAGGGTATGATATGATTGTGTGAGCGAGGGTGTTCTAATAGAGTTTAAACGTATTATTATAACAATATATATATATATATATATATATATATATATATATATATATATATATATATTGTTGTACGCTTATTTACACTTTATATTTAATTATTCTTCAATATACAGTTTAATGTTAAGGTCATTATAAGAAAGACCAATGAGTTTTAAATTCTTCCTTTTGTATAAACAATAACAATAACAATATTTAACAGGTAGTTGAATTTCTCATCTGTTTAACCTAATAAAATATATATGTTCAAAATGGTATATCTGTTATTCAGTGTATAAATAATATATTTAGTTAAAATCGTACAATGTACAGGAATATTATTGACGTTTTGTTTGTGCTTAAATACTGTGTAGAGATAACATTGCGCATTGTATGTAACCAGAACACTCCAACATAATCAACGTATTTCGTTATGTAGTTTTGTATAACAATGAACTCATCATTACAACAATGGCTTCTATGCTTTCATTCTGTTGAACCATCTAATGTAATTTTCTCATGAAGTTGAATTTAAACCTGACGATACTTTAACGATAATAAAGGAATATTATTGTTAATTATGTTACGCTAATGTTTAAGTACATCTAGCATTACCAATGTCATACTTCATATAAAAGGGGGAGGTGGAAACATATGTATAAAATTTAAACAGTAATAACAACCGATTACCCCAAGCTTTTGAAGTCCAGTTTTTTGCAGTGTATTCAGTAAATAAAGACTTTTAACTGATATACAACTTGACAAAGCCTCTCATTAAAAGATCTTCTGATTCCTTAGGGCCGTCTCCCAGAGGCGTCGTCCGTTCCGTAATTGTACAGAGATGTCAGTTACTGCCACCAATAAATTACGTGTAAATTTTACGTTTTTATCTGTTATGATTTAAGAGTTAAAAATGTGATTCGAAATAAAAATTGTCTTCCCTGTATAAGTAAAGTATTGATGGTATATTTAAAACTTTGTTAGTATCAACATTAAAACCCCTGATTTTATTGAAATGTTTCTACGAATAAATTAAATCTCAAAATCCTTTTGTTATTTAGTTAGTATTGTATATTTATAAATATCTAGGTTTACTAAAATTATGTTAACTCAATTCCCCTCACAAGCTAAATCATAAATCCTTGTTTCAGTTTTCAAGTCACATCCGTCCTAAATTACGTGGTTCACTCATGTCTGCTAGGCCCTACCTGTTTTACAGTACCAAAACATTTCAGTGTTTCTTCATATGGAATGTATTGAATTGTAATTTTTGTTTAAAATTAATGTTTTTAAATCTTACAATAACCATTCTAAATTAATTTGAATTATCTAAACTTTAAATATTGTATCTAATCCTAACAATATTTAAATAATATATCCAGAAAGGAAAATGTTAGAAGGGAATTTATATTGTTTACCACATAATAGATCCTTTACTTCATCAACAAAGTAGAATTCATGAGAAGAGTATTTTTTTTGCACTAAGGGTTAAATTAGGAAGATGTATTTTAGTGCACAGTAGATAAGGATACTTAAATTTAAAAGATTTTATAGAATTTAAAACGCAAATATAAAATAAAAAATATTAAAAACACAGTTATGTGTATAACTGTAAACCTTTTGGCCGTTTTCTTCATTATAATTCATTTTTATTTACTTGGATTGAGTAAACTACCAGCATATTTTTCAATGAAACATATATCCAGTGTAACTAGAATATATATTTTCCTCTCACAACCACGTCAAAGTACTATCCACATTATGTACAAGATAACCAGATGTTTTGCCAATGCTGTGATGCTGCATAGATTTTAGCTATGACACCGGCCACTTAAGCCTAAGTTCCAATATATATCCAGTACGTTTCATCACTAGGAGAAATTATATAAACCATCTAACATGTGTTTGGTTATTGAAACCAGCATTCAAGTAACAGCTTATAAAGTATAACATAACAGTTGAGGTATTTTGAATAATTTACTTATACGAATAAGAAAATATATTCACGCCAAATATAGTTGAGCATTTTTTTACTAACGATAGTACTAAATCCTCAAATCTCATTAGTGGCGTACGTAATGTCAAACACGTATTCAGTTCACTTAGTTAAAGCCAATTAGTGTATTGCTAGTCATACTCTATGAACACTGGTGTTTGGTGTTACATAATTAAAGTGCAATCAATGTCCTCTGTGTCGTAGGAGCACAATCAATAATGGGCTTAATTCTAACTAAGGGGTGAGAAGATATAATACATTGAGGAAAATAGAGTAGTAATAAGACCTAGAATTTAAGTATTTTTGTTGATTGAATTATATAAAATATCGATTCTTCAATAATATAAAATACATTTACAACGATAAAATACTTCAAGAAACATCTCGTCAACTTTAAGTATTTTTTTTCACTATGTACAGTTAGATTTTTATATTTTTCTGTAGCATCAATTTATAGTAAATGAGTCAGTATTTTGTTTTCTTGGTTTAAAATTCTTTATTTATTTTTATTTAATTTTTTAATTATTATTTTTATTTTTTATTAACTAATAGCTAGTGCTTTAAAAAAAGGTGAAATTGAATTAAAAATTTTATTTATTTTGGAGAAATAACATTTTACTTTTAACACATTTAAAGTTTGTTTTGTAATTAGTTTATTTATTGTTATTCTACTGAACAGTTCAACACTTTTATTGCTTTAAGATGTTATGAAAAAGCCACCATAAGGATATAAAAAAGGAAGAAGTACGAATTCCCTATTAATAACATAGGGTATTAAAATATTAACTCAATAAGTTACTTGATTAATAAATCTTGGTAACATTGTTTTCCACACCATTCCTAATTACCTACTTTAGGTTTTAAGCTCATAAATGTACGAGTTATTTATTACAAATACTAATTATTACATAATTACATATACTTCTTAATTTACTCTTACTTAAATTATGACGACCATACGTGTATCAGTGAATGGGACAATCATTACAACCGTACCTGTATATTTATTACCACCATACGTGTATCAGTGAATGGGACAAGCATTACAACCATACCTGTATATTTATTACCACCATACGTGTATCAGTGAATGGGACAATCATTACAACCGTATCTGTATATTTATTACCACCATACGTGTATCAGTGAATGGGAAAGTCATTACAACCTTACTTGTTTATTTATTACCACCATACATGAATCAGTGAATGGGAAAGTCATTACAACCGTACTTGTTTATTTATTACCACCATCCGTGAATCAGTGAATGGGAAAGACATTACAACCGTACCTGTATATTTATTACCACCACCCATTAATCAGTGAATGGGAAAGTCATTACAACCGTACTTGTTTATTTATTACCACCATACGTGTATCAGTGAATGGGAAAGTCATTACAACCGTACCTGTATATTTATTACCACCATACGTGTATCAGTGAATGGGACAAGCATTACAACCGTACCTGTATATTTATTATCACCATACGTGTATCAGTGAATTGGACAATCATTACAACCGTACCTGTATATTTATTACCACCATACGTGTATCAGTGAATGGGAAAGTCGTTACAACCGTACTTGTTTATTTATTACCACCATACGTGAATCAGTGAATGGGAAAGTCATTACAACCGTACTTGTTTATTTATTACCACCATCCGTGAATCAGTGAATGGGAAAGACATTACAACCGTACCTGTATATTTATTACCACCACCCATGAATCAGTGAATGGGAAAGTCATTACAACCGTACTTGTTTATTTATTACCACCACTCATGAATCAGTGAATGGGAAAGACATTACAACCGTACCTGTATATTTATTACCACCACCCATGAATCAGTGAATGGGAAAGTCATTACAACCGTACTTGTTTATTTATTACCACCATCCGTGAATCAGTGAATGGGAAAGTCATTACAACCGTACTTGTTTATTTATTACCACCATACGTGTATCAGTGAATGGGAAAGTCATTACAACCGTACCTGTATATTTATTACCACCATACGTGTATCAGTGAATGGGACAAGCATTACAACCGTACCTGTATATTTATTATCACCATACGTGTATCAGTGAATTGGACAATCATTACAACCGTACCTGTATATTTATTACCACCATACGTGTTTCAGTGAATGGGAAAGTCGTTACAACCGTACTTGTTTATTTATTACCACCATACGTGAATCAGTGAATGGGAAAGTCATTACAACCGTACTTGTTTATTTATTACCACCATCCGTGAATCAGTGAATGGGAAAGACATTACAACCGTACCTGTATATTTATTACCACCACCCATGAATCAGTGAATGGGACAAGCATTACAACCATACCTGTATATTTATTACCACCATACGTGTATCAGTGAAAGGGAAAGTCATTACAACCGTACCTGTATATTTATTACCATCATACGTGTATCAGTGAATGGGACAAGCATTACAACTGTACCTGTATATTTATTACCACCATACGTGTATCAGTGAATGGGACAATCATTTCAAACCGTACCTGTATATTTATTACCACCATACGTGTATCAGTGAAAGGGAAAGTCATTACAACCGTACCTGTATATTTATTACCATCATACGTGTATCAGTGAATGGGAAAGTCATTACAACCGTACCTGTATATTTATTATCACCATACGTGTATCAGTGAATGGGAAAGTCATTACAACCGTACTTGTTTATTTATTACCACCATACGTGAATCAGTGAATGGGAAAGTCATTACAACCGTACCTGTATATTTATTACCACCATACGTGAATCAGTGAATGGAAAAGTCATTACAACCGTACTTGTTTATTTATTACCACTATACGTGAATCAGTGAAGGAGAAAGTCATTACAACCATATCTGTATATTTATTACCACCATACGTGAATCAGTGAATGGGAAAGTCATTAAAACCGTACTTGTTTATTTATTACCACCATACGTGAATCAGTGAATGGGAAAGTCATTACAACCATATCTGTATATTTATTACCACCATACGTGAATCAGTGAATGGGAAAGTCATTAAAACCATACTTGTTTATTTATTACCACCATACGTGAATCAGTGAATGGGAAAGTCATTACAACCATATCTGTATATTTATTACCACCATACGTGAATCAGTGAATGGGAAAGTCATTACAACCGTACTTGTATATTTATTACCAACATACGTGAATCAGTGAAAGGGAAAGTCATTACAACCATATCTGTATATTTATTACCACCATACGTGAATCAGTGAATGGTAAAGTCATTACAACCATATCAGTTTATTTATTACCATCATACATGAATCAGTGAATGGGAAAGTCATTACAACCATACTAGTATATTTATTACCACCATCCGTGAATCAATGAATAGGAAATTCATTACAATCGTACCTATATATTTATTACCACCATACGTGTATCAGTAGATGGAATGGTCATTGCAACAGTACCTGTATATTTGTTACCACCACACGTGTATTAGTATATGGAATGGTCATTAAACTGTACCTATATATATAATACTACCATACGTGTATCAGTACCACCCTACAAGAATGGTAAACTTTGTTTAAGTGTATGTACCACTTTCTCTGCATTGGAACTCTCAAAAAAATTTACACTCATGGTCAAAATAGCTAGGAAGTTTAGATGGAAGCTGATGGAATGGAAGATTATAATAAATATATATAATACTACCGCACCTGTATAATTATTACCACCATAGGTGTATCAGTAGATGTAATGGTCATTACAACCATACCTGTATATTTATTACCACCATACGTGAATCAGTGAATGGGAAAGTCATTACAACCGTATCTGTATATTTATTACCACCATACGTGAATCAGTGAATAGGAAAGTCATTACAACCATACCTGTATATTTATTACCACCATACGTGAATCAGTGAATAGGAAAGTCATTACAACCATACCTGTATATTTATTACCACCATACGTGAATCAGTGAATGGGAAAGTCATTACAACCGTACTTGTTTATTTATTACCACCATACGTGAATCAGTGAATGGGAAAGTCATTACAACCGTACTTGTTTATTTATTACCACCATACGTGAATCAGTGAATAGGAAAGTCATTACAACCATACCTGTATATTTATTACCACCATACGTGAATCAGTGAATGGGAAAGTCATTACAACCGTACTTGTTTATTTATTACTACCATACGTGAATCAGTGAATGGGAAAGTCATTACAACCGTACTTGTTTATTTATTACCACCATACGTGAATCAGTGAATGGGAAAGTCATTACAACCATACCTGTATATTTATTACCACCATACGTGAATCAGTGAATGGGAAAGTCATTACAACCGTATCTGTATATTTATTACCACCATACGTGAATCAGTGAATAGGAAAGTCATTACAACCGTACTTGTATATTTATTACCACCATACGTGAATCAATGATTGGGAAAGTCATTACAACCGTATCTGTACATTTATTACCACCATACGTGAATCAGTGAATAGGAAAGTCATTAAAATCGTACCTGTATATTTATTACCACCATACGTGTATCAGTAGATGGAATGGTCACTGTAACAGTACCTGTATATTTATTACCAAAATATGTGCATCAGTGGATGGAATGGTCATTATAACCATACCTGTATATTTATTACCAACATACGTGCATCAGTGAATGGAAAGGTCACTAAACCGTATCTGTATATTTATTACCTCCATACGTGTATTAGTATATGGAATGGTCATTTCAACCGTGCTTGTATATATAATACCATCATACGTGTATCAGTGGAAGGAATGGTCATTACAACCGTATATGTATATTTATTATCACTATACGTGTATCAGTAGATGCAATGGTCATTACATCCATACCTGTATATTTATTACCACCGTATGTGTATCAGTAGCTGAAATAGTCATTACAACCATACCTGTATATTTATTACCACTGTACGTGTATAAGTAGATGAATTGGTCATTACAACCGTACCTGTATATTTATTACAACCATTCGTGTATGAGTGGATAGTAAGGTCATTGCAACCGTACCTGTTTATTTATTACCAACATACTTCTACCAGTAGATGGTACGATCATTACAATCATACCTGTATAATCATTATCACCATAGTATTATATTAAATGGAACAGTCATTACAACTGTACCTGTTTATTTATTACCACGTTTTGAGCATCAGTGGATGAGACAGGTGTTTTTATTAAAAAAGGTGGCATAAAAAGGCTATATATTTATCAAAGCAACACACTAAGGTAGCCAATACTCCATAATGGTAGGAATAGTTGATTGGACATTGCATTTTGATGACTAGCTTGTTTAACTACAGCCTACGTCAGTGTGGAAGTTTTACATAAAATGCAAAGAGTAAATTGAAAAGCTAATGTCATTACTAGCTGATAATATTTCAGTATTATATTTGATATTTCTTTGTTATTGTTCGTTTCATACGTTACTAAACTCCTTAGTTGTAATTATAATTATGATAAAGTATCTCTATAGTATGGGATGGACAACACGTAGTCGGTGTGTAGGCTACTTGGCTAAGGCTGTTAAGTAAGGAGAGCAAGGTATTTAGTTTAAATTCCCATCTGAGCCATGTGGTTTAGGGTGTAGAGTTAATAAAAAAGAACATAATTCCTAAAGATAACATTCAACATTCAGAGAAGAATAATTACACAAGAAGCGTCAAGAAAATGGCAAAATTTAAAATTTAAAATACCACAAAAATAACTAGGTACACAATAATTCAAATGTACGACTATTGTTCTGGTTAACCCTTAGGTTTTCCTTTTACGTAGTGGGAAAGCGTCCTTACACTGAGGGGTTTTCTGTGGAGTTCAGTCAAGAACATTCTTGGATAACTTAATGCCTGATTTAAACCCGTACCTTGACTTAATTTGGCACTAAGCTAGTTTAGGGCATCCATATACCAATTTTTTACGCAGGATCACGTAAACTACGTTCCACGTCCCTCGGCCTGGATCTTTGTCTAAACTACGTTCCACGTCCCTCGGCCTGGATCTTTGTCTAAACTACGTTCCACGTCCCTCGGCCTGGATCTTTGTCTAAACTACGTTCCACGTCCCTCGGCCTGGATCTTTGTCTAAACTACGTTCCACGTCCCTCGGCCTGGATCTTTGTCTAAACTACGTTCCACGTCCCTCGGCCTGGATCTTTGTCTAAACTACGTTCCACGTCCCTCGGCCTGGATCTTTGTCTAAACTACGTTCCACGTCCCTCGGTCTGGATCTTTGTCTAAACTACGTTCCACGTCCCTCGGCCTGGATCTTTGTCTAAACTACGTTCCACGTCCCTCGGCCTGGATCTTTGTCTAAACTACGTTCCACGTCCCTCGGCCTGGATCTTTGTCTAAACTACGTTCCACGTCCCTCGGCCTGGATCTTTGTCTAAACTACGTTCCACGTCCCTCGGCCTGGATCTTTGTCTAAACTACGCTCCACGTCCCTCGGCCTGGATCTTTGTCTAAACTACGTTCCACGTCCCTCAGGTCTGGATCTTTGTCTAAACTACGTTCCACGTCCCTCGGCCTGGATCTTTGTCTAAACTACGTTCCACGTCCCTCAGCCTGGATCTTTGTCTAAACTCCGTTCCACGTCCCTCAGCCTGGATCTTTGTCTAAACTACGTTCCACGTCCCTCGGCCTGGATCTTTGTCTAAACTACGTTCCACGTCCCTCAGCCTGGATCTTTGTCTAAACTACGTTCCACGTCCCTCAGCCTGGATCTTTGTCTAAACTACGTTCCACGTCCCTCAGCCTGGATCTTTGTCTAAACTACGTTCCACGTCCCTCGGCCTGGATCTTTGTCTAAACTACGTTCCACGTCCCTCGGTCTGGATCTTTGTCTAAACTACAGTACTAACGAACCAACACCACTAATGGAGGCAAGTCGACTTCTTACCTCGGTGATGTGCCCACACGCAAAGAACGTACGATATTAATCAACAAAAGTGTAGAAAAAAAACATTAAGCAAATGTAATTTCCTTATTCTAAAAACATAATTAGAATACAAGTATTACCCTAGTTCACTCCTTGATAGCAAACCTGTACAAGGTAGTAGATATGATAAAAGTTTGGTTTAAAACTGTATTGTTATTTGTGTGACATTTGTTTACTTTTGTGGGTGTTTTATTTAGGCTTCGGACCTTTTTGTGAGCTAAAATTAGTTTCAATTTAACTGGAAACCTTTGATAAAGCAAGTATTTGTGTGGATCCAAAGTTAAAAAACATACTTGGGATCCAAACTTACTATTCAAGACTTAATAAATAAGAATGAGATTCATTCATCAATAAATAAATGAGATTCTTCTAATATCAAATTAAAACAAGGAAAACCAAATTAAGATCTATAGATAAAACTGACCTTATAAGTCAGTTTTTTTTAGAGCTAAAATACTTATAATTGTTAGTTTTATTTACAGGTATAAAACTTATCATTACTTAAAAACTACTTAACTTGTAAAAATTTAGTTCAACGTTTGTAACTAAATAGTTTGGCCAAAATGGAATTCTTTTAAATTCACCCTTTACCGAGTAATAATATATAATATGTACGCTTTTTATTCTGTTAACTTAGTATAATATAACCGATATTTACAATACCATGTATGTATGGGTAATGATTTTTAACTATTAATTGTTTTAAAATAAAAACGCATACATTAATTAATTTATAGTGAGTTGTCGACCATAAACAATGTGTCCAGACACTCCAGTCTCACCCGACTTGCAAGATTGGATTACGTCACGTGCTTCCCTCAAGGCTGCAGTCATTAACTTGGGAAATTCCCAGAGCCCATTAATGTGCAGTAAAAGGACTTATATTTTTTTAATATATAATATCTTAAGAAAATGAATCAATGCAAGTTCATTAGAAAACACTGCCAGCACAATTAATTGTTCCCACAAACTTTTAACTGTTTTGGAGATAAAACAATGGCTCGTTGTTATTTAAATGGAGGCAAACATTTAGGATTGAGTGTAATTGATATTCATATTACCAATATCTCAGTACCCAAACGGAGGAAGGGGGAGCACTATCATATTGGAATGGGAGAGATGGGAAGTCAATAGTAACTGACATGTCTGTGCAGATATGTCCACTGTGATTTTATGTCACATAACTTCGGTTATTCTTCACTGGCTTTGTTAAAAAATCTTATTAAGGCAATATAAAAATTTAGACCAATAAAAATATCACTTTCTACTCAATATCTTATCAAATTAAAAAGAACCATTTACCGTGATATAACCATGATTCCATATTTACCGTGCAGTATTTATAGAGAATATCTGGCGTTACTCAAATCACTCTAGAGGAAAATTATGTGGGCTTAATTTGCTACCTCAGAAAAATTACATTTCCAGCTGTTCATTAAATATTTTTTATTTTTAAAACAGAATCACGACTGTTGTGTTGTTATTTATTTAACCTAATCTTTCAAATTATATAAAAAGTCACCGTGATACTTAAATTAGTGATATTAAGCTTTTTAATATTATCAACATAATATAATTTAGTGATAAAGGGTAGTTATATAAATTAAATTAAATCAAAATATATTATAAAAATACTTATTGTTAGATCAAGTTTAGAAATAAAAACCTACATGTTAATACTCTAGACAATTTAAAAGTTATTTATTAACATTGGACTGTTCATGACTGGATTCAAAGCATTGGAAATCTCCAAATATTATCTACATATCAATATAATTTACTTCTATTGATAAATTATTTACGACTATCATTGCATGCTTCAGTACTTTTAAAATATCAAGCTGATTTCAAATAAATACATAATGTGCAACATATCATTTGTTATTTAACTAATTGTTTATTCTAAGGTTAATTTATAGTAGCTAAATATAATTCCAACATCTGTAGACTTTTCCTTGTCATTCAAAAAGAGCTGGCAAGATTAATCGAGCACTGACCCCATGTGTTCAATCTGCTTTGATGGGGCGAGAGAGAAATAGCCGGGGACTGGAAGGGTTCATGGAAAGGGTCACTTTCCCGGATAATAAACATTAATTAATAAATTCATTAATAAATTCATTTATTTTTCTCTCAATTCGAGGAAATATTGTTACATTCATATAACATTAACCTGATGTATTAGACTTATAACAAAATAGCATGTATAGTAATAAATAAATATCAAAATAGTATGTATAGTAATAAATAAACAAACAGTAATAAATAAACACAGTTGTACATTTTTTTATACCTATCAACAATAGTATGTATATTAAAAAACCAAACAAATAAATACACAGTTATACATTTTTTTTTTTTTTTTTACTGTTTATAATTTACATAAGAGAGAAAAATAATAGGGCCCCTAAGACTGATAAAGTCTGTTCAGGGGGTCCTTCATTCAAAAATATAAATATATTTGGTATATAGAGCTCAAAAGCAGAATAGTTTACTTTGTGTACACTGAATTGGACTACTTAGAATTATCTTTAAAAGTGTGCTTTTACCCATGTTTATAACTAAATAAATTTTTATTAAACGTTTCTGCAAATTAAACTATTTCTAACATAGATATATACAATACTATCAAAAACAAAACGAAACAAAAAAAATTGACAATTATGTTAAATTATGTTTGGTTAAAAAAAAAACACGCTCACCTATGTCAACTACACACATATCCCGTATGTTTATTTTTAGAATATATAAATAAGCTTAAGTTTTTCAAAACTTAATATTCCACACCTATGTAAAAAAGTGTAGATCATTACTACCTACTTGCAAACAAAGAAAAGTGACAATATCAACTATATAGAAACATGTATTATGGATAAGAAAGGATATATGAAACACTTCTGAATCTTACAGTCTACTATCCGAATATATATATATTTATTTTGTTTTAGAATATTTTCTTGGGAATAATAACCGTTATTTTATATTATTTAAATAGTTAAATTTCTTTTACAGCTGTCATGGTTCAATGGCTAATGTCTCGGACTTTGGAGGGTCCTGTCTTAGGTTCGAATCCCCAAATAATCTAAGTACTCTAATTCACTTTCTTCCATATTTATTAATTACACTTCCTAAAATGTATAGTTGCACTGACCCATCGGCCTTCTTTATTGATTGCTTTATTTAGCATCCACCTATTATAGGAGTTTCAAATATTTCATTAATTTTATCAATTACACTGTGTGATAATACATAGCTACGACGGCAATGAAAAAATATTATTTTGAATAACATTATTATTATATAATAATTATTATTACTTTTTGGTGTAAGTTTACTAACATTGTTAGCTGTTATGTCCACATATTATAAGCCAGTTTAGTTCATATTTCCACTAATGTAAAGGTATACATTTTTATTTTGCCTAACTTATATTTAAATTAGCCAGCGTATCGTAGTATTTTGGCCATATGGTGATATTCGGATTAGTCAAGATCTCCAAAGCAGTGTTTAATAGAATATATTATTAAACTAGAATATATTAAACTAGTTATACTAGGTACACTACATTAAAAATTATAGTGGTTGAGTTTTAATGAGAGCTTCTGAGCTGGTCGTCAGTATAACATCAAATGAAATAACAATAACCTTTTTACTACAACCACCAACGGCTCAAGCTCATGGCTTCCAGATATGTTTCCTTTTATCGTTACAGTTTAGTTTAAGTAGACTCTTTTATCTTCAGTTTGATTGTGTAGAAAAATACTGCATATGCTTTTTAATAAAACTCTGTCTTTTAAAATTAAAATGTTTATAAAGATAAATGTTCAAAAACATTTAATTAAAAACATTTACGAAGATAATTATTGACATTCACTGATGCATGATCTCACTATTTGATTTACTTTGAGGCACTCTTGACCAAGTTAGCATTGCTTAATGTGTCTACTCGTATCAATAACTACTATATTTAGTGTATCTATAGGTCACCAACCAAAGTATTTACTTTGAGGCACTCTTGACAAAGTTAGCATTGCTTAATGTGTCTACTCGTATCAATAACTACTATATTTAGTGTATCTATAGGTCACCAACCAAAGTATTTACTTTGAGGCACTCTTGACAAAGTTAGCATTGCTTAATGTGTCTACTCGTATCGATAACTACTATATTTAGTGTATCTATAGGTCACCAATCAAAGTATTTACTTTGAGGCACTCTTGACAAAGTTAGCCTTGTTTAATGTATCTACTCGTATCGATAACTACTATATTTAGTGTATCTATAGGTCACCAAGCAAAGTATTTACTTTAAGGCACTCTTGACAAAGTTAGCATTGCTTAATGTGTCTACTCGTATCGATAACTACTATATTTAGTGTATATATAGGTCACCAACCAAAGTATTTACTTTGAGGCACTCTTGACAAAGTTAGCATTGCTTAATGTGTCTACTCGTATCGATAACTACTATATTTAGTGTATATATATAGGTCACCAACCAAAGTATTTACTTTGAGGCACTCTTGACAAAGTTAGCATTGCTTAATGTGTCTACTCGTATCGATAACTACTATATTTAGTGTATATATAGGTCACCAACCAAAGTATTTACTTTGAGGCACTCTTTAGAAAGTTAGCATTGCTTAATGTGTCTACTCGTATCGATAACTACTATATTTAGTGTATATATAGGTCACCAACCAAAGTATTTACTTTGGAATATCGAGTGGCAAAGTGATCTAAGGCGTCAGGACTTTGATCTTGATATCTGATTATTTCTAATGAGTTTAAATAAATAAAAGTTTTTATGCAGTAAAGTTTAACCAATATAATGCAAAATTATTAATTGTAAATATTCTATTCTCGATATCCTAAAATCTATTCTTATGATGCAACAAAATTACTCTCATTTGTTAATAATAAAGTCTTATCTTATATGACATTGTTTTACCTTTGTATCCAAGTATAATTATTAGAATGTTTTTCATCTTTTTTCATAAGCTTTTTTGAATTGTTCTTTTTATTTAATAAAAAACTTAGTTACTAATAGAATGAGTTTATGTACACCTATTACCTTCGTTGACATGGCCTATTAATTACATTAAATGACTTTATTAAATGTTTCATTTCGTACAAGGACTGAACCGTTAGATTATTAGTACTGCATTTATAGTTTCATATAAAAAAGAAAATTTTAAGTCCAGATAAAAAAACCCAACATTTAAATTGTATATGATTATCAAACATTTACATTGCAAAGCTCATAGATCCTTGTCAATATTTGACATGTAAGGAGAACTTTAAACATTGAAGTTTATCTCGGTAAAAGATTCAGTTTTCTGAGCCTCGCGATACAAGCTTGATGCACATTGCACAATCAGTACAACAACACAGCTGTTAGCAGTATGTGATAGGTCTATGGGAAATACAGTTGTACGCCAATACCACTGGACGCCATATATGGGTGTGCTGGTGGGTCAATACCACTCTACGCCGTGTATGGGTGGGTCAATACCACTGGACGACGTGTATGGGTGGGTCAATACCAATGTAAGCCATGTATGGGTGGGCGGGTGGGTCAATACCAATGTACGCTGTGTATGAGTGGGCGGGTGGGTCAATAGCAATGTACGCCGTGTATGGGATTCAATTTACATATTTGAAAAAAATTGGTATTTATAGTAAATAACGAATGTTAATAGATTTCCTTTGACTATGTTTCATTGGTGCATATTGATTTGTTTATTTATTTTTGTTTTGTATGTTTTTACTTTAAGATTATCTATATATTAAAAGATATTTTATTATGAACAAATTAGTTGATCTCTCAAATAGCTATATGCTAGAGAGATTAAAAAACACTGCAATGTAAAAAAATAAATTTATGAAATAATAAAAAAAATACCACTGTACGCCGTGTAAGGCTGGGCGGGTGGGTCAATACCAATGTACGCCGTGTATGGGTGGGCAGGTTGGTCAATACCAATATACGCCATGTATGGGTGGGCGGGTGGGTCAATACCAATGTATGGGTGGGTCAATACCAACATACGCCGTGTATGGGTGGGAGGGTGGGTCATGTATGCCGTGTATGGGTGGGCGGCTGGGTCAATACCACTGGACGACGTGTATGGGTGTGTGGGTTGGTCAATACCAATGAACGCCGTGTATGGATGGGTGGGTGGGTCAATACCACTGTACGACGTAAATGGGTGGGCGAGTGGGTTAGCTGCAACTCAAAAAGTGGGTTAAGGTGGAGATTGAAACTTCCAATGTGCGCACAGTTGTAGTGCTGAAAAAGTGCTACTATAACCAGCTGATTTATGTGCATATTATATTTAAATCATATCATGTAAGTTTATTAATATGAGCAGATATTTGTTTATGAAAAAACTGTAAGTTACTTTATTTCAGATAAAATCAAGTAAACAGTCAACCTTTATGCTTTTAACAACTAAAGTAAAAATAACAACTAATAGTTAATATCAGAATAAGCCACAGCAAAGCGTGGTTGTTTTAGATAGTATTACTATAAAAGATTCTATTGTATGTAACATAACAGAATTACCTTTCTGTAGACTAAGAACTGATTTAACTAACATTTTGCATGTACAAATTTGTAGTTAAAAGTCGATAGTTATGTATTTTTATTTTCATTTGATCATATGCATGCCTTTACACAACAAACTAAGTAGGCAAATTAAGTAAGTATGTAATAATGGGCGATTTTTATCTTCCTTAAAATATTAGTCCAATTTTCTGCCCAATTATTCCTTGAGTTTAAGTTTACTCCTGACCTGGGATAAACCAGACAGATCAATTTACTGGCTTTCTAGGTCCTTCAGACATGAAACTCGTACATTCTTAACTTCCTCTTTAATGGAGTCTGACAAATTTAATGATCTGAATAATTTATATAACCATTATTGAGGATTAGTTCTGTTAGTTTGGACATTGATTGACTGATGTAAATTCCGCAACAGGTCCCAGAAAACACAACGTTTGGCAAGTGGCGATCAGTAAGGCAACTAATTCTATATCCCATTGATGGTCTAGACCTAATCGTATTATGGGTTGTGTACTTATACATGTTTATTAGTTGTCTTTTAGCTACCTGAAATTACATGTAACTACTTTTTAAGTTGTGCTCATGCTAATATTTGAATATATGTTTGCTCAAGAAATTATGTTTAATTGAGTATTGCGCATCTATAGTAAGTCTTACCGATGTAGTGTTTTTATTTTTAAAGCCCAATTTTTATTAAGTAAGTCACTTATAAAATGCTTCTCGTCTGATCCCTGTAATTTATGGCTAATAAATAAAAGGGCAACGTATCATTTGGCACCTAATTTACTGTACGATTTATTTCCTGTTCGACAAGAGGTAGGCATGTAGAGGTTTTTAATTTAAACAACACATATAGTTCTGAAGAGACAAAAATATTCCATGAGAATGGTAAACAACATTGTCCTCATACTCTAGTTGGTCTAATTTAGTTTACCTGCATATGTAATATTGTGATACACCACACAAAGACAGAGTGTGTAGTAGGATCCCATATAAAAAAATTATACTGTATATGAAGACTAAGGATTTTATATTTTTAACTATCTTCATAAAGTTTTCATTTCATTTAAACTATCTTCATTATATTCAGACAAGTGTGAAATCATTCTTCCATGCATATATTTATAATTAATTGCTTCGTATAAGTGAAAAGGCACTCCAAGGCGCTCTAGGTAATTGTCAAAACACATTGCTTGATGCGTAGTAGTCATGCTATCTTGCGTGTCTTTCTTATAGAAATAAATGATATGTCATTCTTCACGTTGGCGTGAATGGATATCTATCTTCCAACGAAAAAATTATTTTCTAACACGCATCATGCTAATAAAGTTTAATAAATATAATGTATTTATATTAATACCATCCTCTATTATTATTTGGTAATGTTGTGGTTTCCTTCCTAATTTTTAGTTATCACCAAAGAGAAGTAATAAATAAAATTATAACAGCCTTCTATTATAATTTCAATAATTTCATAAATTTATATAATATATATATATATATATATATATATATATATATATATATATATATATATATATATATAATTATGTGCTCAATATATAAAACGTTAATTGATAACAAAAATAATACGAAATTGTTTTTCGTATTCTCGTAGGAAACAATTTTTGACAAACATTTTTATACATTTTGTCATGTCAAGTTGTGAACACGAAGATATACAGAGAAATACATACAAGTATTTGTAATCTAATTATTAAATATTAAAAGTAGGTTAATATTTTATCCAAGTCAGACAGTTTACATTTTTTTTTAGTGTATGATACTTATTTCTGAAAATTATTTATCATTATTTAAATATGTAATACTTATATTATTATTACATTTGTTAATGTAATAATAATATAATTTGAAAGTTTATGATAAGAAAAATTATCATGAACTATAAACTATATATATTTTTTCCAAAAAAATATCTCACTCATTGGAATTAAATTTTCGATAATTTTCTACGTAGTTGATATTTTTTTATTTTACATTTAGGAAATCAATATGCTTTTAAATCTAATTAAAACGGCTTTATCGATTTCTATTAGTGGTATAAAAAAATAGTACAGCTTAACATCCCATACCATAATAAATGTTAAATTTTATGATTTATTATGAACTAGTTAAGTTTGTTCTTCTTGTTAGTGTTTAATGTATTGAATGTTAGTGAAACGAAACAACAATTGTATCAGAAGGTGCTTCTTTTTAATATTGTATGTCCTTTGGCACACTTTTTCATTTCAGGTTAGTTGAAGTAACAGCCTAGTTGCCCGAATTCATTCTTTTGTGAATCATTTTAAATCAGTTTAGAAACACATATATGTGTCTAAAGTTATATAATCATACTATAGCCTTAAATTGTGTTAAGTAATATTTTGGGAATAAAGTTACAAACTTGTAGGTTAAATTTGAATATTGTTTTTAATAAATAGTTTCTCTTTTATTAAAACCATTAGATATTCAGATGAATTTACACATAGTGAGGGTGACTACTCGCAACAAACTCCCTCTTTGGTTCAAATAAAGAGGTGTTTTCGTTAATTATAACATTTATAAAAACTTATTCAAAATTAACAGCTGGTTTAGGGAAAAACTAAGTAATACCACTTTTTGATGTGTAAAAGTTAAATTAACACTGACAATTTAGAAGAATGACGTGAGAATGGTTTTCGAATCCTGTAAGTTTTTGAGTTTTAAATTTCTCTTCCATTAAAGGTATTTTAATTTATTTGTTTTTAAGTTTCTATTCATGAAGATAGTGGTGTACATTGTTTCTGTATAAGTGTGGATCAATGAGTGTATTCTCTGCTATTTCACGTATCCTAAGGTCAGCTGTTTCTGCGATAAAACCTCACTTATTTGTTGCCCAACATTGAAGCTAGTTGTAAGAGGTATTGATACAATGTAAACCATGGCTACTATCCAACATGGACGCCTCTGACGTCATTTTCAGAGCTTTCACCGATGGTAACTAATTGAGTGACTATAGCTAAGGTATAAACTGCTGGCATAGCTTTTATGTGCAGTGATATGGTGCACTATAAATTTAGTGTCTAAATCTATCAGCTGTATTGGGTTTCAGTTGTGAACCACTAGAGGAGTTTTTGTAAATGGAATGCGCTTTAAACTGGTTCCAGTAGCAGGCCTAATAGCTAATTAAATGACTGGCAAGAATATTCTTAAAACTGTATATGAGATATATATTTGTAATTAGTATAGTCAAGACTACTGATAACTATATACACAACACTTTTACCTCAAGTATCCATGAGACACAATGCTAAGTGAATTTAACAATTAATTTAATATTAATTAAATGTAATATATACATGCATATATGTATTAATATTTGAAATAAATAAATGCTATAAATAATACAATAATTGACATTTGTGCTGGGAATTTAAAATTAAAATGACATAATTTTAATTCATTGGACCAATAATATCAAATGCCATTATGTTTATAAAGGACTTATTATTATTAAACTAGAAAATGGCGTCAACATCTAATAGTTTATTATGTCATATTTAAATAAGTCTAAATAATTACACATGATCAATTGAATGTAATAAATAGTGCATAGTTACAATTAAGTTGGTCGCTAATGAAGTGGTACCCTTCAAACATAATGAGAGAATGTCGTACAAACATCATGCCATTATTAATTGAATGCCAACACTCATACAATATGTACTTTTAATACAATGCAATAATACAATACATGTGTATGAACTTTAAAATAAAAATATATTCTCGTGTATGTTAATGGTTTCAACAAACTTTCAAACTAAAACTAAATATAAATCTCTATAAATACAAAACATGGATAGGAGTAATAGAGTAATGTTAGTAAAGTAACCTAGGATTTTTTATAATAATGTATGATTGATGTCTGATTATTTTCTTATACTAAAACCCAGTTTTAAAGTAGAAAGAAAACATTGCTTCTTCAATAAGAGGCTGGTGGAATAAAAAGGAGAAGTCCATACATTTTCAAAAATGATGTGTTTATGCCTAACTATACATTGAACCAATGTCTTTTGAATGGTGTTGTTGGTTGTGGGATAAATGGGACCAGTTCTTCTAAAATTAATAAACAAATAATACTCTATTCGGGGATAAAGGAGATCTGTCCGTTCTGTTTGAGCAATAAAAGGGACCAGTCCAAAGAGTCGTGAGAATTGCGTGATGATGGAGATCAGTCCAAGGGCTTGTTGCTAAGTAAACTATGACTCATAGGCATGTCTAGACTCGTTTCTAGATTTGCCCACAATATTGTCCTCAGTCTGTCGACAAGCCGCGAGGGAATAAGAAGGTGGAATTTAATGCGCTATACTGTTTAGTTAGTTTGTGGCAGTTTTTACTTAGCTTGTTTTAGTGTATCAAAGTTCAGTGCTTAAACAGTTAATAAGTCTGAAATATTCACAAACAATGGAGAATGATGCTGAGGAGTTTGTAAAAAGCGGAGGGACGAAAAAAAAAGTAAGTGGTAGAATGTCAAATGTAAGGAAACAAATTAATCTAATGACTCATGTTCTTGGCCAAGACTGTGAATGTCGACTTCAGTGTTTTGAAGTAATACCAGATTTAGTAAAAAATTCTGTAGGCCTACTTCAACATTTTAATCTCATGGAAAGTAAAGACCAACAAGACACTTACATAAGCGGATTGCTATATTTTCTTCCTGTACAACGTCGACCTAATTGGAAACCAGTAGAAAAGGCTAGATTGCCTAAATCGGCCACTTTTAAATATAGAGTGCGTGGTAAAAATGATGAGGGCCAGACAGTAGAGTATGACGTTTACAAAAAAGCTTTCTGTTCTATTCATGGAATAGGAAAAAAAAACTAGTAGAACGTGTTTGTACTGGTCTTGCAGCTACTGAATTTTGTAAAAAAAGCAATCAAGGAAAACATGATATTAGGCCTCACAAAATTAAGGATGATGTTTTAAATTTAATTAGAAACCACATTAAATCATTTCCTTCCAGGAACAATCATTATGGTTTGAAAGATTCCAAACGAACTTACCTGCAAAAAGATTTGAATGTTAAAAAAATGTTTGAATTGTTTAAGATACAGAATCAAGAAGTAAAGGTGTCCTACCACTACTACAGACAAATCTTTTTAACAGAATTTAATATAAGCTTTGGTTATCCACGAGTAATCACTTGTTCTACTTGCGATAAATTTCATTCTAAAATCAAAGGTTTGGAGACCGAAAAAAAGAACTCCACAAATATTGACAGAATAAAAGAAATAGAAAACGACATTAAACACACTTCACAAAAGAAAGGCTCAAACTTTTTACAATAGAAAAAGTGCATCAGTTAATGATAGTCGGACTTCTGTAGCAAAAGAGGCCATTTGCTTTGATTATGACAGAAACTTGCTAATCCCAAATGTGTCGACTAACGACGTTTATTATAAGAGGCAGCTGTCTTTGCATGTTTTCAATATCACATTATTATCATCAGGTCAAAGTTATTTCTACTTATACACAGAGACAGTGGGGAAACGAGGAAGCAATGATGTATGCTCTCTCTTACACGACTTCTTTTATAACCACCTTCCACTAGAAGTCAAGGAAATACGCTTCTTTTGTGATGCATGTGGTGGCCAAAACAAGAATTTTACCATGTTACGGTTTATGCATTATTTGGTCCACCATGAGAAACGTTTTACCAAAATTACTCTCACTTATCCAATCCGTGGCCACAGCTACTTAGACTGCGACACACAAATGGCTTTTTTAAACCCAAAAGCTTGGCTTGAGACACCGGAAGCTTGGAAGGAACACTTTGATTCAGCTCGGCAGAAACCTTCAACTTTTGTAGTTCAACTTATAACACAAAATGACCAAAATAGTGATCAGATTGCAGGGCAAAATATTTTTTCGAAAATGGACAGAGTACCTAACTTCACTCTACTACACAAACAGGAAGTTTCCAATTCGACCAACACGAGAGGTGACGACCGACAACAACACTGACACAATTCTTTACTGGACCACGTACAACGGAGCATGGGAAAAAGCAACCATTGTGAAAAGGAACAATCGACCACCACAAAATGAAGAATTCACTCTACCAGGCATCTCCTATGGTGGTAAATTAATTTTCATAGGAACTTTTTGTAAATGTTTTAAAACAAAAAATTAGGTTTTTAATCACTTTGTTTTTATATTAGGACCCATTCCGATAAGTGCAGCAAAATATCGAGACCTACAGATTTAGGCCAAATTCTGTGAACCTAAAGCTAGGATCTTCTTTGTAAACCTTCCACACAATTAAGCAGGAAGAGAACACTCTCTGATCATAGTTAGTTTGTATAACTACTTAACTTGTAACATGTAATAGATAGTTTATTTAACTGTAATAACATGTAAAGTCAAAAATAAAAATTACATTTGAAACAGTATTTTTTTTAAGTCACTCTTATTGAAATAAAGGGGATAAGTCAACGGACTAATCACCTTCTTCCCACAAAAACCTATAGTTTAGACACTGTTTTTAACAAAACTACGTGATAGAATTTTTTACTGTACTTTTGTACTACAAATTGTTAATTTATATATTTTAAAATACTGAGGGACAAAGAGAACCAAAAAATAAATTAACAAACACAACAGTTATTTGGTTTCAGATCACTTTTTTTGCTCTCCTGAAAAATGTTTGAAAGTGGAATTATCCCTTTTATTCCGCCAGCCCTTCATGATACAAGAAAACCGTTAAATATTATAAATTAGATTATACGAATATAAAATTGTTTTACTTATAGTTGCTCATTTATACATACCTACTATGATTTATTAAAAGATTATACCAAACTATATAATAAGGTGATACAGGTAAACAGGTTTAACTCCGAATTGTGAAAATGTATCAGACAATTTTAAAAATAATACATAGGTTAAACAAGTTTTAAATTGGTAGGATATTACATGACAATTTTAATTCGTGTTTTCGAACTAGTTCACATTTTCAAAGATCAAAATAGATGGTAGTAAACGATAAAGAACTACCCTTTCTCAGCCAGTAACTGTATGACCTGTTTACCAGCACAAAACTAAATTTATTTACTTTGAAGTGGGTTAAAAATAAAATCCGAAACTTCAACAATCCATAAGCCATTTTATGGATTCCTATTGAAAGTAGCGTTATAAAACCTCGGTTTATCCTCTATTTTTTTAGTAAACAATCTAATTCAGCCGTTTTTTAAACCACCCCTTCATTAAATGAAGCTAGCTAGCCTTCTCGTCCCTGATGATGTTGTTTACTAATTAACTGTAATTAATAACGTATACCAAAATACACTTACAGTCCAGCCATATGACTATAGTTTTTATAGTTTGTATGTATATAAATTTATATATATATATATATATATATATATATATATATATATAAAGCTTATTTTAATATTGAGTAAATATTACTTTCAAATGTTTTTTATGTGGAGTAGATATCTTTAATATGTTTTAAACAATACATTTCAAGATGATTTTCATCATGAGTCATCACAAAATATTTGATTAATTGTCCCAAAAAATGTCCAGTCCAATGTTATCATTCTAAGAAAAAAATCAAACACTGCTTGTTTTTATTACAGAACGAAAATTTAAAATTTTCTAGAATATTGTCAATTAAAGAATTGGTGTTTGTTTTGATACAACATTCTTATTTAACGATCACATAGTTTATAGGAAAAGCTACATACAACTGTTTATATAGTGGACCTATGCAGGTCTTGTTATTCATATTATTCATTGATTTGTTTCATTAAAAGGGCAAGTTAGTTCTTGGAAGATCTATTCACTGAGATAGTAATTGCTGTTTAAGGTCAATTTCCATACTTAAATTTTATTGTTTCCCACTGTAGTTCTGGCTAGACTCATTTTTTCTCTCCTACTTTCTCTAAAGCCTATTATTACGGTTATTTTTCCCCTATAAATTAAGTAAGTGGATTGTAAACTTAAATTTAGATAATTTTCAGTTGTTTAGTTCTGAACTTGGTTTATTCAAAAACAATCCCTTTGGGCATACTATTAACTTTATATAGGTTTTGTATTAGTTATTTATCATGGCAGATGTTTGACAAACAACGGTGCTTCAGTTCCCTCTTACTAAGTGTAATGTATGAATGTTGTGTATTTTTTAAAAAATGTCAAGACTTAGAGAAAAATATACATCAAATTTATGTGGGAAACATAGATGCGAAATAAAATTTTCAATAGGGTCTTATGGAACTTAGCAGTTACTGACATTTGTAATTAAGCTAACAAAATGTATTATCAATTGATTTTCAAATTTATTTTTCGTGTATTAGTGATTTTTATTGAACAATTATAGATCCAACAACTGTTTTTATGAAGTTTATTGACTGCGTAAAATTTGCGTATTGATACCCTTAGCGTCATACGTGATACATATCTAGGGTTAAAATTGTGATTGCATGTTTATTTATTATTATTATTTTTCGATGTTGAATGCATATTGTTATTTGCTATTTGGCACAATAGTAGTATTATGTTTAGCTATAGTAAGATTATTTTGATTATCAATAAATATTTAAACTATTATCATTATTTTTAGGATTCAAGATTGTCATGTATAAAATAATATTGCGTTGAGAATATTCCAACATGTCTTTTTTTATATCCAATCATAAATGCTACATTGTAACTGGTTTTATGTGAAGTGGGATTCGGTTATAAACAGTTTATTTATTAAAATATATTTATATAATTTGTTTGGATAGTTGAAAACTTTACAATACACAAAAAAAATACAAATTTACTTAATAACCACAAACTAAAATAATAATCATAATTTAATCAATAAATTATAAGTAAATGTTTGTATACTAATACAGATTATCACAACAAAACACTATGCAAACTTTCCTATGATTTAATGTCTTTATAAACATTCGTAGTCCACTTCTTACTTCAAATATTATAATAAGTTTTCATTGTCAGGTTGTATAATATTATATATTGCTTCTAGTGTGCAAACATTAAAAGTAGAACATTTCATTGCTTTTGTAGATAAGTTTATGTTAGGGGACGAAAACAACCGATATGGAAACTATTTTTATTTGGTTAAAAACCATTTCCATTGGATACCTTTGGCTTTTTAAGATAAAAATCAACATATTTAAGTTTTTTCGGCTTATTAAATAAGATTTATTATAAAACACACTTATTACGTTAGAGTAACTTTCCATGGGTATATTTATTTTATTTTACGATCAATTTATGATACAAAATGTAAAACAATAACGAATGTATTAAAAATTAGATACTAAAAGGAAAAATTGTTGAACATGATCTTTAAAAAACTGTTGAGCTTATCATAATATCTATAAATATAACCTGTACCCAAAATATGTCAAGGTTACAACATCCATAAATTGGAGTCCAAATAACATCATTTCCCTTTTAACACGTTTACTACGCAGACTATTAATAGTCAGTACCATCTTTGTCTAGGTTAAGGAATGTATTTAGTTGTATCTTTGTTTAAAGCTGTATATGTTTATAATTTAATACGTTAAATTTGTACAGTTATTGTGTTAATGAAATATTTACACAATATCAATAAACTGAACCTATAATAGAATAAAAAAAAAAAAAACAATATTGGAAAATTGTCTAGTTAATATCTGATCCAATGTAAACCCTTATAAAATAGGTAAAATTAAAAAAATGTATTGCCTTATATCATAACAATATTAATAAAATCGCATAGCTTAATTTTCATAAATATATTCCCAACAACACTTAATTTCTTCGATACTTGTTAGTTGTTAATGTGGTCACAAGTTTATATTAAGGAAGTAGAAATAACATCATACACATTTGTATAATACTTCTGAGTATGAGATCGTTAGCTTCCATGGTTATAAGATAAAGTCTTACCCCTATTGTAAGGCTCCACTTCATGTAAGTAAAACTTGGAAAAATGGTGATTGGAGCAAGTTAATGGCTAAAGTTTCTCATCCCGAAGTGTTACTAGTAGTTTCTTTATTAAAACAACGCTTTGTTTCTCCAGAAAACTTGCTATTTTCAATATTATGTTTCAATTATGACTATTGAAAACTTTATTTGTACACTCTAATCAATTTCACAAGTATTCAGCTGATGTAAACTATACGCAAACTCAATTAACTGTACACAACAGAAAACCATACAGCTACGTTTATTTTGAATGTCTTGATATATTTAATTATTTATGTAACATTTCCTAAACGAGTGAACTAACAAACCTGATCTCATGTGAGATATAGGAAACTTCGACGTAAGTTACAAGCTATGGATACCAAGTCAATGCGATACAAATAATTTTGTAAATTGGATATTTATTTAGCATTAGCTGGTAAGTAACTTTTATCCCTCTCTCACGCTTACTGATAAGGTTTCATGTGGACTCCACCTACTTAAGAGATAAACTAGTTTATTGATCCCAAAAATCAAAATAAATAGTAGTCTTCCACTACCTGAATATTAAATTGAACTTTTTATTCGTATTGATATGCAACATGTATTAAGTTTCTACCAAGCAATACTAAGTCATTTTCTGTGTTTTAAACAAAGATCAACCTTTCAATCCTCATTCAATGAATTGTGGACCTACCTGTACATAGATAATGTGTTTCTGTTTACAGTCTACGTCAAAATAAATCAGCTCAAGATGTGATTAGATCTTCTTGTCCTTAAATAGGGTTAAGTTCATAGTGGTGTTTTTGCTTGGACACAAAGGGATGTGATTGAAGTTAAACGATGTGACGCCAAATAGGAGTGGTTATAGGGGAGAATTAGCAATGCACTAATTGACTTTAATTACTTAAACACGATTGGTTTTGTGTTCACTACTCTACATTGTATAAGATGTTTGGTTTTTGTAAATGAAAATTACACCTGTTATATATTTTGATAAAATATACAGGGTGTAACTGAAATACTTGGAAAAACTTCAGGGGGGTTACTGTGGTCAAAACAAACCAAACAGTTTTCATATAAATATGTCCTAATATATGCTGTTTTCTGTCTGTCTGTCCCTCTGTGCTTTTTACATTATATTTTTTTAAGCAACCATTGAAGGCAGAGTTTTGACATTTGGCATATATGATGTACTAATAATGCTCTATTACAGGAAAAATGTTTTTTTTTTTTAATTCGTGGGCAAGTTTCAAAATGACGGCTGGTTAAAAACTTTAACCTTAAATTCTGTAAAACTATACCCTGAAAAAAAAACCCAGATTTTATTAAAACTAACGATACCTTACTTCTGAAAACAAAGAAGAAATGCATAGTTTGTGCTATATTCTTTAATATAGTTACACTTCGTGGTTTGTTCTAGTTCCACGAAGTACAGTATTTTAAATAACTGTGCTAATCACATTGAACGTAACATTATTTTACATAATTGTGCTAATCACATTGAACGTAACATTATTTTACATAATTGTGCTAATCACATTGAACATAACATTATTTTACATACTTGTGCTTATAACATTGAACGTAACATTATTTTACATACTTGTGCTAATCACATTTAACGTAACATTATTTTACATAATTGTGCTAACTACATTGAAAGTAACATATTTTACATAACTGTGCTAATCACATTGAACATAACAACATTTTACATAATTGTGCTAATCACATTGAACGTAACATTATTTTACATAATTGTGCTAATCACATTGAACGTAATATTATTTTACATAATTGTGCGAATCACATTGAACATAACATTATTTTACATAATTGTGCTAATCACATTTGACGTAACATTATTTTACATACTTGTGCTAATCACATTTAACGTAAAATTATTTTACATAATTGTGCTAACTACATTTAACGTAACATTATTTTACATACTTGTGCTAATCACATTGAACGTAACATTATTTTACATAATTGTGCGAATCACATTGAACATAACATTATTTTACATAATTGTGCTAATCACATTTAACCTAACATTATTTTACATACTTGTGCTAATCACATTTAACGTAACATTATTTTACATAATTGTGCGAATCGCATTGAACATAACATTATTTTACATAATTGTGCTAATCACATTTAACGTAACATTATTTTACATACTTGTGCTAATCACATTGAACGTAACATTATTTTACATAATTGTGCTAATCACATTGAACGTAATATTATTTTACATAATTGTGCGAATCACATTGAACATAACATTATTTTACATAATTGTGCTAATCACATTTAACGTAACATTATTTTACATACTTGTGCTAATCACATTTAACGTAAAATTATTTTACATAATTGTGCTAACTACATTGAAAGTAACATATTTTACATAACTGTGCTAATCACATTGAACATAACAACATTTTACATAATTGTGCTAATCACATTGAACGTAACATTATTTTACATAATTGTGCTAATCACATTGAATGTAATATTATTTTACATAATTGTGCGAATCACATTGGACGTAACATTATTTTACATGATTGTGCTAATCACATTCAACGTAACAACATTTTACATAATCGTGCGAATCACATTCAACGTAATATTATTTTACATAACTGTGCTAATCACATTGAACGTAATATTATTTTACATAACTGTGCTAATCACATTGAACGTAATACTATTTTACATAATTGTGCTAATCACATTAAACGTAATATTATTTTTTATAATTGTGCGAATCACATTGAACGTAACATTATTTTTCACTACACTACTACGAAATCAGCTGTTTTCGCTAAATGTTCGTGAGCTACAAATGAAAAGTAGTATTGAACAGAAAATCAGTATGCAACATTTGTACTTTGTAAAACTAGAACAAACGTTCTAGTATAACTGGATTAATGAAAATACCACAAATTATGCATTTATTGTTCGTTTCCATTAAATAATGTATCGTTAATTTTATAATGAAATTTGCTACAATTTATCATTTTTTTGTTTTTCTTTATACAGGGTGTAGTTTTTATGGAATTCAAAAACAAAGTTCTTATCTAGCCGCTATTTTTAAATTCACTGACAAAAATGTTTCTTATAATAGAGTATTACTAGTATGGCACATGTACAAACAAACTGTACCTTTACTGGTTGTTGAGAAAAAAATTTAACTTAAAAACACAGACGAACTCACAGACATTAGGACAACCTCCTGAAGTTTGTCTTAATATTTCAATTAAAACCTGTAAAATTAACTGTAATTTTATTCAAAGAGTTTTATCATTTTGCTGTTTCAGGTTTGTTTACTATCAGAATCTTTTGACAGCCTTTGTTTTATTTAGCAAAATAATTTAATCACTGTGAAATTTTATACGTAAAAGTTAAAGTTATATGAAGTATATGAAAGAGATAATCGACAAAACAATACACATGTACGTGTATGTGCGAAGGAGTGAGATAGTACCACTGTGGATGTACATTTAGAGCGGACGGGTCAATTCTACTCATTCATATACATATGTTATTAATGTTAGAACACACACAATAAAATAATACACTTGACTTGTGTATGTTAAAATTATTGATTTAGTAATTAAATAAATTGACTTAATTATTTAAATCAACATGAACTTTTCCATATGAAATAGGAAAAAGGTAAAAAAAATGTATGGTTTGTAAATGATCAGAAAGTGAGTACACTTAATAGAGTTTGTATATTACTACTCTTAAACGATATAAACATATCGATAGTAAAGTTATTATTGTAAACTAAATATTGTAAGTCTGAAGTTGATTTTAATCATATCGTTATAAAAGCAAACAAAGTGAAAAAGTTACTTAGTAAACTTCATGACAATAGCTGCGTGATCCTTTTTGTAATTAATTACTGGAAATCGTTTTACCTCATTTTAGAGTTAAGCTTTTTTGTTGAACTGTGCTAATTACATTTTATTTTGCTAAAAACAAAGGCTATTTTTCCTGTTCAATGGCTCGTATATCACGTAGAATTTCTCCACTATATGATTTAACAGTGCCTAAATAATTTAATGATATTACATTTGGATTGTTATGAGTTAAATGTGAGAATTTATTTTACTTTTTTTCAACGCGTTTCGCTAGTATTCTTTCCTCTTGGTCTCATTTCTTATCAGTAAATGGCACCCCCTATGGCTCAGCTATAGTATTGGATAGCTGTATTCCTCTATACAGGGTGTCTTAAAAGTCCCACCCCCCTATTAACTTTCTTATGAATACAGATAAAGTAATTTACTTCTGGGAATGTTCATATGACCAACTAAGGAGTTTTTTATGTATGAAAATTTTTTACACCCCCTCTCAAAAGGGGGTAGTTTGGGGGTAAGTCAAAATTTTTAAATAGAAACCCCTATCAAATGACACATCATTTGAAAGGTAATATTAAAATAAAAAGAATGGCGGAAACTAGAGGTCTCTAACATTAGTCTATCAAATTTGGTGGCAGTTTAAAGTTGGAATTATTTCATAAAACCCCCAAAGTAATTTTAGAACGGGAAAAATGGTCAAAATGCTGAACTCTCACTTCAATTTCACTCAGATGAGATGCTCGAAATGGCTGCCATGAACTTTTTGACAGTAAAAAAGCCTGGATTGAAAACCACGTCTCACATTTTGTAAGATTTCAGGCATGATAAGGTGGCAGGCCTCTTCGATTCTTGTCCTTAATTCATCGAAGTTTGCGGGCTTTGTATCGTAAACTTTACTTTTGAGGAAACCCCAAAAGAAAAAATCCAGAGGTGAATGGTCAGGTGAATGTGCCGGCCACTCTACCAGTGCCACGTCGACCTATCCATCTATCGGAAACGTTTGGTCTAGGAATGTCCGGACAAGCATATTGTAATGTGGAGGAGCACCATCTTGCTGAAATACAGGCTCATAAGTACCTTGTACTACCTAATTTATTGCTGGGACAATGCCGTTCCGTAACATGTCCAAGTATTTAACGCCAGTTAAATTACCATCAATAAAGAATGGCCCAATAACAGAGTTTCCCAAAATTCCAGCCCATACATTTAATTTTTGTGGCTGTTGCGTATGGGCTTCAACCATCCAGTGGGGGTTACTGTTTGCCCAATAACGGCAGCTGTGCCGATTGACTGTCCCATGCAAAGAGAATGATGCTTCATCACTAAAACATATCTGTGATATTAAATTATTATTCTCTTCAATCTTCTGCAACATTTGCTCACAAAACTGAAGTCTTCGGTCAGGGTCGTCTTCATTTAATTCTTGATTTAACTGTACTTTGTACGGGTGGAACTTGTGACGCTTTAACACTTTGTGAACAGTATCTTTTGAAATTCCAACATCAAGGGCAGTGGACCGCAGAGATTCATGTGGGTTTGCAGCATAATTTGCTAAAACTTGAATTTGGATCTCTTCTGTCGCAATGGCAGGGCGCCCTGATCGTGGTGCATCTTTGACACTAAAGTTTGTTGAGAATTTGTTTACTAAACGTCTAATGTATGCGCTGTCTACTGGTCTATCCGGATAGGCAGCATTAAATAAACGAACTGCTTCATGAACATTTCTCCTAGCTTCCCCATAGAACAATATCATCTCTACTTTATCTTCATTTGACCGAGCCATTTTTATTAAATACGAATAAAAAGAAATTTAACACTGTAACTGAACTGAAAGTGTTACACGTACTAACTAGTAACCTAATAAGAGATAAGGAAGGAGCCACTGGTATTCCCAGGTTGCCCTACTGGACTTTGGTCAGACAAACCAAAACCAAATAAATTCTATGTTATTTATGGTTTTTGGTGTTTGTTGATTCTTGTAATAACTTGTTTACGATTAGGTGTCATCAGTTTTCAGAACTAACTGGTGGGTGAATGTTTTGTCTGCCTTACAACAATTTTAAATGTAACATAAGCTGCGGGGGTTTTATGAAATAATTCCAACTTTAAACTGCCACCAAATTTGATAGACTAATGTTAGAGACCTCTAATTTCCGCCATTCTTCTTCTTTTAATATTACCTTTAAAATGATGTGTCATTTGATAGGGGTTTCTATTTAAAAATTTTGACTTACCCCCAAACTACCCCTTTTTGAGAGGGGGTGTAAAAAATTTGCAAACATAAAAAAACTCCATAGTTGGTCATATAAACATTCCCAGAAGTAAATCACTTTATCTGTATTCATAAGAAAGTTAATAGGGGGGGGGGGGGTGGGACTTTTAAGACACCCTGTATAATGTAACCTGTAACGTTCTTGGCATGGGAGTTGTTTGACTGTGAAGTCAATGATAATACCTAGTGTACTGCTGTCATATGTCAAGTATACATCACAAAACATAATAATATACCGTTGAAGTACCTAAGGACCCAGGAGGATGGCTAGTCCATAGGTAAGGCCTCTGTAGGCTTGTTGAGAGTCATAGAGCCTTGAGCTGTGACTCACCAAGAACAGAATGTAAAGTGGTATTGGTGAGCCACTTTACCTGTCTTTCCACTGTTATATGAGTGAGAATAAGCATGTTTGATAGAGAAAATCTTATAGAAACACATCTATTTGTAAATTCAGGAACTATTCAAGACCTCTGTCACAGGGAGCAGGTGCATTAGTTCCAGCGACACGCGTAACATATTATATGTATATTATAGCTCTGAAAGCCAGCTAACACACTAAAATTAGGTGAAATCTAAAATACAAAGTATTTATCTCTTAGTGTTTATATAACTACTGATCTCACGTCAGAGAGATAAATACAGGTTGCATAAGAATACAACACTGATTTTTAGATTGAATGAAAACCAGCAAACTCCTTCTGAAAAGAACACAATGGACAATCAATAACGATGTGATATACTTGTAATGTGCTTTATTATGAACGATAGAAATTATAAAAGGTCATATTGTTCACAAAGTATGTAATTAAGAGGTGATTATATTGACCTATTATTTAAACAGTATTACCAACAGATATAAAGGAATATTTAATAATATCTTTAACCCCAAGGTATATTGAAAAACGGAAGCTAGGGGTTTAATTTGAAAATCTAAATAAAACAGCACCTAAAGGATTGAAACAAGGAAAATATTATTATTTTTCATGGTATTAGGGTATTCAAAATACATAAGAAAAAAGTGAATAATATTTGTTTACTTTTTAGGTTATGCTTATTTCACACAAAAATTTAGTGGTCTCCAGATATTGTCAATTTAAACCAAAACAGCGTTTGAATAGTATATTTTAAACAATTAGTATCAACTAACATGCTACCCCTCCCTTTTTTACATTTTGCAAGCAATCAGTTTAAAAAAAATATGTACCACCAACTCATGTCATAAGTAAATGATTGTGAAGATATTAAAAAGAAGAAAACTTTACTTAATAGCTTTAATCGATTTGTAATGGTTAACATAAAGAGGTTTTTTCTTTACGATTTCTTTTAACTAATAACATTTTTTATTGAGGCGTCTTCTTATATAAAAACACATTTATTGTTTAATACAATGTATTTAGCAAAGAAATATATTGTTTTATAATATTTTAATATTCATTCTATATTATGTTCGTTTTAAATTATGTTTGAATATGGCTTCAGAAAGTATGCATAAGTATAAGAGTATTTAATATCCCTTACTTGAGTAACCAGGTCATTTATTAGAAATAAAAAGTTACTTAACAAGTTTTATTGTTAACCTTAAATGATGTTTATTCGTGGTTATAAACCTTAAAGTAAAAATCAGTATGAATATTAAACTATTCTGTTGTTTTCATAAGATTTTCTTAACAGTATTTATAAGATATGAACTAAGGGTCATGTTTATACACGTCCATAACTTGCATAATTACACTTCAACTTGTGACTTTCGCGAACTTTGTCATCTGCTACTTTACCTGCAACCGACATGAGTAGCTTCTATTTACTCTGATCACTAGTTGATCCAAAGTTTGGCCTAGTTGATCATGTGAACATCGCCTCAAAGTGACTTCTCGGATATTTATTTCAAATCAGTTTTGAAATGAAGTTTCAAAACTCAGAGACTTTTACAGTTCAGAGCACCGTTCTCTTTCATAATTTAAAAAAGGTCATATACATAGTCTATGTGACAATTTATGCAAAAAAAAAAAAAAAAAAAAAAAAAAAAATATATATATATATATATATATATTATGCTACATTCATATATTTTTCAAGTATAGGCCTATTTTCTTTTTCCCGAAAAAAGTTTTGATAAACTTTTAAATAACCGATACGTTATTGTAAAATTATTGTTATTCTTATATATATTTTTGAAATGTGATGATTACTTATTGGTCATGATTTTTATTCATAAATCAATGTGATAAAACTTGTATTTACTGAATAAATTAATCAAAAAAGATAACCAATAATGTATACAACTGTTTTTTTATGAACAATAAGAGAAATCAAAACAAGTAGGATAGACTTTCAACATTTAAACTTTATCATTTATCAGAAATTTCCATTAAAACATTTTATTTAGAAACATATCTTTGCACAGTAAATCCACTTCAAGGCACCAGACAAATGTATAAGGCTATTGAGTATCTGTTGTGGTATTTATTTCCTGCATCTGACATGGGAAATGGACCGGCGATGTCAATGGCGATCCTCTCGAAGGGTGCCCCAACGTTGTACTGTTGCATTCTGCCTCGACTTCTTGTTTGTGGCCCTCGGCTTCCAGTACAGACATCACATTAGCGGCACCACTTCTCTACATCAGCCCTCAAGTTCAACCAGTAGAACCGCTGACGTAGCTTGTCCACCGTTCTGTTGACACCTAAGTGCCCACCAGATGCTCCATTGTGGATCTCCTCCAGCACTTCCTTTCTTTTACTTCTGAG